>VUQK01021611.1:5801-17932 GCA_015106715.1 Bujurquina vittata | reverse complement strand
ATATATGTAGGTAATTGATATGTCCAAGAGAAATAAAACCATGGTATTTACCATGCTGCCAAACTGTCCAAATCTTTCCTCAAAGAGCTGGAAAGGGTTAAGCTGTTGATAAGCTTGGTGGTTCCCATGTGTGGGCTGTGCAGTATGTGCATCCTTAAAAACAGATATGTTTCCCTCTGTGCTGCAGCGTAGTTGCTCCTCTGGGAGCAATATGTATCAAATGGCTCAGTGTTCAAGTGATTTAAGTCATAGCCCAGGTGATTGCAGGTTTGCTCTTTTTTGATTATTACACAGAGAAAAAAAAAAAAAGAACACGAACTAAAAAAACGAAAAGGTTTCTTTTCCAATAAAGCCGCTGCTGTCTTTTGAAGTGCTTTTCCAGAATGATATCGAATTGACTCACATTCAAAACACCCTTGAATGATTTTTTTTTTTTACTACAGAAACACCTACATAAAAGACCCATAGGGCACATTTCTCCACTTCTCTGGTTTAACAGCCTCGTCCATCTTCTCCTGCTTTCTAATGACCCCCCAGCCATTACTAATCAAACAATTACCGGTCAGGCAGGGGAGAATTAAAACGGCCTGCTGGTCGCTTCCAGAGCGGTAATGCGGAGGACGTATTTGATCTGATAAACCATTGGATAGGCGTGTCCCTCAGTCCCACTGGGTGTCTCCAACCCAGGCACAAAAGCACTCATCTGTCCCCAGAGGAGATAAATACCACCCCATCCTCCTCTCTTTTCAGTCGTGATGAAAAGATGAGAAGTAAGACAGAGCGCTGAATAGAGCAGACACCCGCTATGAATGGAGGGTCAAAGTCATAGCTCTTACACCAAGAGAGGTTTTATCGCGGCAGTCAGGGCTCAGATCACTTAAGATTGATCTCCTGCAGCCACAGGTAATGGCTGGTGGAAGGTAAAGAGAAGTTAAGCAACTATAGAGGAGTGCTGTGGCTGCTCCCGCTGGCACCGGCTCAGCTTCACGGAACGATTTCGAAGTATAATTTGAAAGTGCTTAATTGCTACAGATAAGGCGTCTTGCAGCTTACTCCATCGGGGTAGCGTACTGTGTCTTTGTTCTAAGTGGAGATGGATGTCACTCCAAGCACAGACTTAAATGTCCAATTTATGTTGTCACAGTGTATCATGGGCAATTTCAATAAAGAAAAAAAACACAGGCTCCAGTTTGAGCAGAACCACACAAACCTGAAAGAAAAACTAATCACAAAGTAGAACACTAGTCGCTTAATTAAAAGAGCCATTAATTCTAATTTCAGATCCACCAAAGTCATCAACACTTAGCTGTTCAGCAGATTTTTTTTTTTTCAAAAAGCAGAAGGTGACAATGCAAAAAAACGTCTATATATGGAGCTGTTTTAATTATTCGCGTGTTTCACGCCAGCAAGCCTTTTAAAAAGGTGAAATCTTGATAATTGAGCAAAATTGTACAAATATCATGTGCAGTCGTGGCAAAACGAGGCCACCGTGTTTGAAAGCTACCTCGTTTTGGAAGAAAAACTAGCTTATTGCACACTGTGTTTTGCCACAAAATGTATGATTTCAAAGGAAAACATCTGATAATTTGACGGTGAGGAGGGCGAGAACAACACTGGCATCCAAGACCTGCATTGCGGCACTGTGCTTCTATAGGCTTTTAAGACCTTCAGGTAAAAAGCCGCAGTTATGAAACAAGACTTTACAGGTTCACATGTATGCATACGTACATACAGCTGGCTTTTAAATCGATCCTATTCTGCCAGTTTTTTAGTTTTCAGAAAGTCTGTCCTCTCATTACCATCCAGGCTGAACAAATGGACCAATGAACCCTTTAAGTTTTGTTGTGTTAATCATCTTCCTCATCATATTTGGATTATTTATACCCTATTTTCCATTACAAAAAGCCTCCGTCTTGGTCACGAACGCACACAGACACACACACATACACGCAAAGACTGGCTCCCTAGCCTTTTCCATTCTTTGTTTGAAATGCTAACCATCCTTTGCAGCTCTGCGGGTTCACAGGGCACTTAGCCCTGTGCCTTTCATTAGCGCTTTGTAACGGTCACATCTAACTCTGATAACTTTCCGTCTGCCGCTGCACTGAGTCGATGACACATGCATTCGGCTGCCACGGCCTCAAAGAAAATATAATTCAGCACACATCTAAAATGAAACATCTGCATGCGGAGAGGAAAGGATGCTGCAAGTCAGTGAAGCCAGTAGCAGTAATAGTTCCATATTAAAGAGTTGTCATCTCAGGTGATGGACTCTATTATGGATTCTGTGTAATGATGCTTGCCCCTATATTATACTCTGTAAACACTGCTTTGGTCCAGCTGCTGAGTAGCCTGCTGGTACCACCTGGCTGACTGCTCCCCCCCGAACCTATGAAGGGTTGTGGTAGTCTGTCAAGCACCAGTGCTTTTTGTTTAGCTTGCAGGGTGGACCGGGGCTTTGAATGTGGATTGCATTATTGAGCTTTGGCAAAGTTCTCACACACAAGCGGGACGGCAAATAGGCCGGATTACGGTGCTCTTTCCAAGTGGGAAATGCCACATCCCATACAGGGAATGGCAGGCTGTCAGCCAAAAGCAGCGCACAAAAATGCAGAGCAGCTCAGACTCACACAAATATTTCTTAAAAGCTCAGCAAAACAACACAAGAACGTGCAGCTGCCTCATTCTAAGCAGCGCTGACACCCATTGTGGAGCGCATCCCAGGAGATCACAGTGCACTGACAAAAAAAATCTTTATAAACCTTCCTGTGAATTTACTCTATGGCTTCTGATGCGGCTCTACTGTAACGTCTCCGGGAGTTAAAGGCAGCGGGAGAAAGGAAGAAAGGCAAAGACAAGAAGTGGGAGAGTGATGGTGCTGCGCTGAGATGAGATGAGGCTCTCTTTTTTTGCGGTGGCAGCACTTTTCAGAGAGATTCCTTTCATCGACTGATGCTGATCCCTCCTTCCCCATCTTTTTTTATAAAGCAGTGGAACAATAAAAGCTTTTCATCATGGGGAGGAAGAAGAGGCAGAAATCCCATCGTAATTATGGCTGCTCGACATGGGAATCGTCTCGAGCTAAGTGCTCACACTCTTCACTCTGTGGGCCCTAATTACTGTAGACATCATATCACATTTCCTTCATTCTCAAACCAGGCCATTTTCAATTTTTTCATTAATTCCATTACAAAAGGGCGGCGGCTGTCTTCGCTGGTTCAATTGAGGAAAAAGGAGGAGAACTGCATGGTCTCACATTAACACTTACAGCCAGCCAATTAGCCTAGCGGTCGTTTACGCAGTGGAGGCTAGCCCATTAGCTTCAGCACATTTCTGCTGGTTTGTCCCTCCCAAGAGATAAGAGAGAGCAAGGACGGGACCCTTGTTTAACAGTGTTTGATGAGTTAACTGCATTAGTAGAGAAATCTGCTCCAGTTCAAGGACAATAACGCGGTTCAGCATTTTCGAAAAATGCATTAATTCACAATGGTGACAAACGCAATAATGGAGCGCTTTCATCTTTTGTAGTAACATCATCAGAGAAACTGTCATTTCCTTCCAAATGTCTTCCTGAACTTGAATATGACGTTAGGCTCATCACATAGAAAGACAGAAATTCTCCATTTAGCCCTCCGATCATTACAAATGTTCTCACTTTGGAGTGTAGACTCACCTTTGACTCAGCTCAGTGTTGACGTTTCCCTGCTCTGACAGTTGTTTCATCTCTAAAGAAAGATTGTTTTTAACATTCCAAAGATGTCAAAATGAGAAAAAGAAAAAACCAAACAAACCAAAAAGAAAGAAAAAAAAAAAACAGCACACAACTGATGGCATGTTGTAACAATGTGCTCCTGGAGTAAAAAAAGATTGGCTGAGTGTGGAAAGGGACAAGCAGGGCGATAATTGTGTTGCCGTAGCCAAAACACACACACACACACACACACAAACTGCTGCATTGTTCCCAAGAGTTGTCTAGTGTGCATTATTAAAAATGACACGAGCCTCATTGGTTCAATCTATGACATATCATCGTTGCGGCGTTCACAAACACAATCAGCCATTTATCAGCACTGCGTCTACACACAAGCCCGCAAACACCACTGGAAGAAAAGATGCAGTGGCTCCAATGAATCTCTCCGATGTTAATCAAGAGCCATAAAACTTTAACCAACATCTGTACAGCCTTCGTAAACGGCGCCACGGCAAATATATTTTTTTTCCTGTCACTGCCGACAGGAGACAGATGACATCATTACAGTCCCTCCAACTCACAGTAGCCCAGCTCCATTTGACTTTGAGGGCTGTATTAACCACAAATGGGTGAGCGAGCCTAGAAAGACTTGTTATATGTAACAGTCTGCAGTTTCTAGCATGAAAGAAGTTGTGACGAGCACATTCTGTTCCTCCTTGTATTGTGCAGATCCCTCCACTATCCCTTTTCTGCCATAGAGTTCTTTCACAATACTCCATATTTTACTTAGGTTCTCTTGCTAGCTTTGCGCCTTTCCCACAGCGCTGTCAGTCAGGCTTTAAACAGCATTTGTACCCTTCCCTCTATGCTTCCTGTCCTTTGCAGTTTTGGGGAAGACAAGTACAGGTCATACAACCCCACTGTGCGTTTGTAGAGCAGAGGTATCCGCATTTGAATGTGTATGTGAATGAGATTTCAACAGCCGTGTAGCTCCCTGAATGAGCAATTGCCTGCATCTCTTTCATCTCTCCATGTGGCAACATTAGACTAGTGGGATTACCAGCTAGCAGCTAAACGTAGAGTAGGGTAAAATGTGCTCGTGATAAATTTACACAGATTTAAGTTCATGTTGGACAGTTACAGTTGCACCATTTACAGTTACATCATTACAGTAATGATGTGTCCTTAGACTGTATATAAAAGATGGACATCACTGTCACTGTAAGAGCACCTACAGGTTTGTGAAGTCACATTTTGGTCAGCACCATGGTGTTTTTCTTTTTAAGCCAAAAGCGACCATATTTGGATAATAGGGTGGACTGGTAACTTACCACTTACTGTTAGCTAGCTTGATTAGTAAGGTGTATCTATACATGCTATGGGTGCATCGTAGAGACACATATCCCTACTAAGTAGTGCTGAGTCACATACAAATAAAATTGTAGAGTACTTGGACAGACTACAATTAATTGCACAGCAAGCTATACTATTTGTCAGGTAATGGCATTAAAATTGTTCCAGAAAGCAAAAAAAAACAAACAAAAAAAAAAAACTAGAGGTCCCATTTTTATGACCCCACCATACAGTATAAAAGGTCAACATAGCTACTGTGGTGCCCTCCTTTGCTTTCTGAAGTTTTACATCAGCTGTCATGAGGAGGGGTGTGTCTGCTCATTGGTTAACACCTTGTTAATCAAAAGGCATCAACCAATTGGCGTGCCATTTCGAAACATATGACCAAGATTTACAGAATGTACTTTTTAATTAACATAACTTGAAATAAGTGACTGAGTCTATAAATGCATCAACAAAGTGTTTACAGAGGTCAAGTCAGAAAGCCATTTTCCCATAAACTTCTACTGGATCTAAAGTATTTTTGAAACTACAGCTATTGTATTCTGGTGGCCTTCAGATAGACCGCCGGTTTCAGGCACTTTCACATTGGCTTAATTTTTGTAACCCGGAAGTACAGCACTGTACGTCCAAGTTTAACACTAGCTACTTTTATACCTGCTATAGACACAAACTAGCAGAGGTGTATGCTCATGCTCAGGTGTCTATTTGAAGCTGTGCCATTTAGTAGAGAGGATTACTAGCGTTATGGAGTTCATGCAGTACAATATCAGTCATTTGTTCCAAAGCAACCTAGCGTTTCCAAAATGATATGGCTTGGCCTGTAATGCTACTGCGTAATGTCGCTGTATGTAGCTCAGGAGGTGGATCAGATCATCAACTAATCTTTTATGTACGACTGCTAGAGGTTGCTCGATTTTATTTTAAAATGTCGTTATTGGTTGTAAAACGTGCCTGCAAAGACAACTTATGAGGTTGTTTTTGTAAAGGAGGATAGGTTCCAATCCACAATCATCATGTGTGTAAGCAAGGCTTAACTAGTACTCTGTCGTTTATTGCTCTCTCTAAGCCCTTGAGCTGTGTTTCAGTGCAGGAAAATACAGTAATCATAAAGTATTTATTGTATTTTAGTTAATGCACAATTTTATATTACACATAGTCGTTTGAAGGTCATAAAGGCTGCAGTGTCTGTAAACCAAGGTGTGACGAGATCATACCTGGACTGCGTGATGAACTAGACAGGCTTCTCCTTTAGTTTCACCCCATTCAATCCATCCTTCTTTTTTTCTCAGATACGTAGTAAGCTGTTGTAGTGGTTGCGAGGTGCAGAAACACACTTTTACATGTGATATTTGATTGTGTAAAAATGGCAAAATGTGTGACTTGCTCTTAAGCTTGAAATTAAAGATCAAAGAGAGAAACGAAGACTATGTTTCGCTCCCTGTTTTTAAAGAATGCACAGTCCCATTTACAGACTTTCTTTTCTCTCTGCAGCGTTTTTAGATTCATGTGTTCTGTAGAGATCTTTTTTTCTTCTTTTTGGATCAGAGTATACTGTATATTTTCAAATTAATCAAATTATCAAGCTAAGTTTGAGCTGCAAATTGAAGAGTTCTTCCAAATTTGATGTACAATATTTCCGTACCGTTATCATATTTCTAACCCGTTTCCCTCAAATGACCTCTCCGTCTGTTTTCTTCTTCCAACTTCTACTACTCCTACAAACTTCTCTCATCCTCCCTCAGTTCCTGTAACTCCCTCTCTGCTGTCAAACACACACACACACACACATTCACTGTGTCTCTCATCATCTCTTGTCTTCACTCCGTCATCAGTGACCAGTCAAGGTCAGAGTTTTTTTTTTTTTAGTCATCCAGTAACAAAACAGCTTGTCCTGCCCGACATGGAAAGACACTCTGAGCGTGAGCGTCCATCCCCGGGGGCACTGCAGCATTTAAACAGAGCACATGGCTGCCATTCCCCAGACACCCTCACAGTCCTCATCACGTCACTGCTGCCACGGTCACAGCAGCCGCAGCCATATAAACAACACAGCAGTGACCTCGCAGGACCTGCTATCTGGAAAAAAAACAACAAGCAGCAACTTTGCTCGCGCGCTACTGAGGAAAATATTCCTGCCGCTTTAACCTTTTTCAGAGTTGCCTGTCAGAGCTGGCAAATGACAAGCTAATTTGTGATTATTTACAGTGAAAAAAGCAGAGACTAAAAAAGGAACAGATGAGCTAGTGGCAGAGAAATATAGTGTTGCAAGACTTAAAAGAGCTGCTAGATTTACTCACAATTTTGCAGTGAAGAAAATTACTCTAAAGGGAAATCAGCAGCAATGGCATTGTCATGAATATTCCTGGTAAAGACATCAAAAAAAAAGAAGAAAAAAGAACGGAGCAGTGTGATGGTGAGTTTTAGATTGCAGAGAAAGTGTGTGAGATGGACCTTTGATACAGAATGTGACTGCCTTTAAGCCACATTGAAAATGTGCTCTTCCACTATTACAAAGCGCTGCTATTAATGGGTATCAGTTCAGGTTTGAATGTTTGTCCAGGTACCTCATTCATCAGTACTGCCCAGCACTGATACCAGTTATTAATTTAATACTGGTCCTCAGGACCCATCCTTCTGTTGAGATCATATATTCCACCTGAACATCTGAGGCCTGTTTTGGCTACTGGAGCTGTGGTTGCAAGCTAGTGGAATTTATTCAGAACAGTTCAGTATGTTCCAGCCAAAGTGCCTGACAGATGTTGACCTGTATCCAAGCAAGATGTGCAAAGTTGAGAAAGTAAGCAATTTTAAACCAAACTTCTGGCATTTTTTATGCCACTTTGAATGAACCCTGTGTCTTGGCTCTCTATAGCAGAATCCTGCACTGGGTCGAGCACCCACAGGAACCCTCCCGCGTAGAAAGGTGGCCTTTATTCTAGAAAGTGAGCGACTTTGTCTATCTCCGCTGTAAGTCTGTGAGAGGTAACACTGCCAGCAAGTTGCCCAAGCCACTGTGAAATGCATGCTGGCAGGGTGATTAAGTTGCTATAATCAGCCATAAATTCTGTAAATAGGCTCAAGTTTCTGTGTAACAGCTGTGCAAATCTTGTGTGCCGTGTTCACTGCCCCAGAAAAGGAAATAAAGACTTGGTTCATGCAACTTTACAACTCCGTCTCCTCATAAGCGCACAGTTTGTACAGTAAAGGCAAGTTAACGCCTACTTTAAGGCTACAGTGAAGACATGCAGACTATAAGTAGAAGTCTTCTTACGTCATTTAGCAGATCACAGGCTACACAAATTTATCCCACGGTTAAAGTGAGCCTTTAGTCTAATGAGAAGAAAACGCAGTTGTGATGCGGTCTGCAGGGAGCCACCATCTTTATTCAACTGAACATCAATGGACACAGCTGAGTCCTCAGGTTAAGTAAAAGCGCCCACTGGTCTTCAGAGAACTGGTGCATTTTGTTTAAGAGTGGCATGATGTGTGTCTACTACTACTATGTATAGCGGTACAAAGTAGTTCAGTTTGCTTCTGAAATGCTTGTAGCATCACTTTTATTGTTATTACTCCTTTGTTGCTGCAATACTCTTTACTCGAATTCCTTTTTTTATAGTCAAATATGTACTGAGACGTCAACCTTGACCTAAAGCATAAGGAGAAATTCATGTGGACACTGAGGTAAATTAGAATTTCAAGTTAAGACTTTTAAAATAGTGGAATGGATATAATGAGCCTAAATAGGACAGCAATGCAAAAACGTGTGTAAGGGTTTTTGTGTGCACGTGACTTTTTATATCCAGAGTTGCAATTTGACCTTAAGCATTTTCCCATAAAATTCCACGGTCCTGCTCAAAATGTCAAACACAGAATTGTTTCAAAAACCAAGGCACCATGTCCATGCCTGAAACAAAAAGGAAAGCAGAAATGGAGATGGTGGAATTGCATGTCCAAGTAAACATGGGATTTTCTCCATCGAGGATTTCGTTCATACTGCACTTGTCAAGGGATTATTTTATCTTTTAGCCCTACCCATGATCCAGGAGCTGAGAAAATCCCTCATATTCCACACAATCTGCTGCAACTCATCCTTACTCCAACTGCAAATAATACCTCCATCAGCGGCTGAATCAGACAACTCTGACAAACAGCCCCATAGCCAGTTGCCTGGGCCCACCGCCAGACCCTCTTAAATGCTTCTCTCCTTCTTCTGCCTTCCTTCACAACTGAAAAGACTTGACAAATTGAGCATAATATTTTCAAGACCTATCCAAGTGCCTCAATCAATAGATTGTCAAGCGGGCTTGGGGGTGTGGGAGGTGTGAGTTACAAAGCAAAAAAGAAGTGCTGAATATTCATTAGTCTTTACATTTTTTTCATGGCAACACAGCAGCAATTTGTTTTCACTAGACTGTAGGGAAGAAAATCACACAGGATCATCCTCAAAAGCTACAGTACAAAAATTTGAACAGATTATCAAACAGTCTGCATTTATCCATAACCATGACAAAAGCTCCAATTGAATGCCCATGCAAAGCCAAAGATCAGGTTTCAGCGAGCTCTTCATTTCTGCTGGCAGGGGAAATGAGGGGAGCATGCAACCACTCAAGCCTCATCCCACATGTTAAGATAGAGAGGGCGACAGGAGTCAGCCACTGAAAGATCATTAAATGCGGCAGAAACGCAGGATAGAAAATGCTTTTAGAGGACTCACATACGACGGGGGTGGAAAGGCATTGATTTTCCTGTTGGAGCCATCACTGTCATTTGGCAAGACGGCTTTTCATGATAAGAGCCTCTCAGTGACCTGTTGAAGTGTGCTTGTTAAGGAGGCACAGGATATTTAGAACCTGGCTCAAAAGTCTTTTTCTCTCGACCTTAATTTCAGGGGGGGGGGGGGGGGGGGGTGGTTGGTTTTTTCAGGTCGGTGGACAGATTTCAGGTGGACAGATCGATGGCGGCAAAAGTGACACCTAAGTGATGGGTCGATAATATAGGTGATGTCTCCAAGCAGCCGGGAGAGAAAGATTGTGCATTTGTCCTGTCTCACCCGGTGACATCACCACACTGATAGGAGCATCACGCCTTCCATTAGGCAGATCAATATTCACCCTTGCGGACTTGCAAAGTTTACCGGATGTAGGGCGAGAAGTATGATTCAGAGCTTGCTCACAGAAACGCATCACCTAAAGGTGCTACAGTGCATCGCTCGGTGATTTATAGTTTGATGCACACGGCGAGACAAGAGCAGAGAAAGACAGAGAAAAGCAGATGTAATCCAACCAGGAGGGAGATGGTCATGGACAGACCCCGATAGAGATTTACAGCACCCAGAGAGTGATATATAAAGTGTAAACAAGCGACAGATTGCCTGCCATCCACCCACACACACACACACACACACACACACACACACACACACGGCTGTATTCCAATCCCGCCGAGCCAGCCCGTTGCCCCTGGCAGCCAGTGCTGGTAATGGCGCTGCACTTGCTCAAAAGGAGCGAGGCACAGTGGGCGCCACATGAACAGTGGGCGCAACTGTAAGACCAGCATCAAACAATGACAGCAAAAACTGGGGGCACATTTTCATTAAACAATAATGAATGCCCAGAGTGAATCAGGCATTAAGCCTCTGCACATGAACCATCCAGATCAACAGAAGCAACTTTCTGGAGTCTTCATTAATCACTCTAATTACTGCTGTTTCCTGATGATGATGCCTCCAAATCTGCTACAAATCTAAGCAGGTATTCCCATGTTTTTAGAACGACTGTGTATCCAGATGGCTTTTTTTTTAAAGCTGTGCAATAATACCAAGACCAACTGCATCTGTAGCTCCCATCATGTCTGCAATGCATTATGGCAAGTTTCAGCTTGTTTGGCTTGTTTTACTTTGCTTTGGTGCTTTCAGCAGCAGTAAGTCATTTCCAGCACAAAAGCTCAATTCACTGCCCACCACCTGCTCGCCACAAAAGAACAGAGATAGTGAGCAGCTTGTGAACACAGAGGCTGATATTTCCCCAAGGAGGTGGTGGAGTATTGAACTTACATTCATCAAGTCACCATAAATGTTTGCCAAATGTTCAATAAGAAACATTTTTTTTTTCTCCAAATCAGTTCTGTTAAAAAGAAATCTGGGGACTTAAAGCATGCATAATTCACAGAGGAAATATCTAGCCAGGAACCCAAAAAAAAAGTAGAAACAGCCTTGAAAAACCAGCATCTACTGAACTCTCTGGCTAATAAATACACATATATGAGCCTCACACGCACGCATATGGACACACACTTCCATCCTGCATCCATTCACCCGTGTAACTTTATGAACACCTTCCTGTCCATAAACCCAGGAGATGGAATGGAGAAGACAGCGAATGACTCCAAGAGAATTGGCCCAGTAAAACACTGCACCCTAATCTCTTGCTACCAGCTCAAATCCCCTCTGCTATTACATACTGTCTTTCTCCTCCCGGTGCTATTTTATTAACTGCATTTGCTCAATAAGACCTTTGCCCATGACATTGGGACAGAAGTGGAAAAAACCTAAAAAAAAAAGACCATGAAATCATGATCCATGCTGTAAAAAATGGGGATCGTAATCACTTTAATCCTTCAAATAAAGAGATCTGCTCTGCTGTAAACAATGGAGCGCTATGCCTGTAAGAAGCGAGTTAGGGGAAAAAGGCAGCTGAGTCAGAAAGACAGATGTAAAGAGAGCGTTAGAAAGATCAGAGGACGGAAGCTGAAATTTTTCGCATGCACACGTGTTAAACTGTGTGTGCTTGCATATCTAGCTGTCAGACATTATAAGTGTGATTAGTTTTTTATTCCTTTTTGCAGCATGGCACTGGATGAGCCAATTGCTTTCACATCAAAAGGCATCTGCTCTCAACGGTGTCACAGGGTGAAGGTTTTAATCCCCTTCCTATTGCCTCAGTGTCTCGACAGTGCTAACTGTACCTCTATATTTCATCATGCAGCTTCAGAGACTTGAGAAAATACAGGACAGCAAAAAAAAAAAAAAAAAAAAAGTTTGAACCAAAAAGACCCAAAAAAGGGGGGGAAAAAAAAAAAGAAAAAG
>VUQK01021605.1:39201-50152 GCA_015106715.1 Bujurquina vittata | reverse complement strand
AAGCTTGTGATAATATTAAAGGAGCTTTCGAAGGAATACTGTGATTATTATCACAGGCTGTCCCAGCCACACAGGCACACAGAGAAACTCCTCATTGTTAAAATGGAGGACACCCCCAACCTCATATGCATACAAAGAGCTATCACATGAGTGCGAACACCTTTAGGTCACGTGAGGTTGCATCCATATATGGGGACTGTGGGAGTGTTGATTACTGTACGCTGTAACCGGAAGTACCTGTGGTCATGTGACTTTCATTGTATGCATGTGTAAATAAAAGCGGCGGTCAGCAGCCAGCTCGGGTGAAGGTTTTCTCTTCTCTGTGTCTGAGGGATGCAGAGGGAGATCTCCTCCTCTGTGTCCATGCGGGACGCAGAGGACGGCCTTCCCTTGCAAGTAAAATGCGAGTTGTGCGTTTGTTCCTTGTTTATTAGTTGTTAAAATGATCTTGAACCCATCATCTTATATTTTTTGAATAAAGATGCTGCAGTTCTCTATGATGACCCACTGTTTCTAACAGTATATTTACCTCCTGTATCCACAGAAAAGCTTTTTTGTGTTTATGAGTCACTCAAACGATCAATCACTAGATGAAGACGTCTTATGGACAAATATGACGTCGGGCTAGTTTTCCACTTTTTGTCCAAACATATCAGACCACTGTATTAAACGGTTAAAACTTCTCAGACACACACATCCATCCTGTGATCCGGGAAGCTTTTGGCACAGCTCGGCCATCACATTACTGCAGGATTTTAATCAAGTCTCTGTTATAATGGAGCCCCAACCAAATATTTCACATGGTTTCAAAATGCATTACTGTCAGAGGATGAGGTAAGTCCGCTCAAGCTGACAGAGTGACACACACACACACACACGCACACACACACAATCACACACACACACACACTCGAGGAATGTTCTGGATGGTCACATAATTGTCTTGTTTTCCACAGGCCGTGTTAGAACAACTCTTCGATCACGTGACTGGAGAGCCAAATCTAATTTCTGCTTGTGCATTTGGGCAGTAATGTTAAAAACAAGTGCGCCAGTTTGAGAGCAAAACAAGTCTCATTGAAATGGTAGAAAATGAACAAACCATTGCTCACAACATTCCCACAGCTAAACTTTTACACTTCACCAGGTAAACTGTCTCTGCAGCCTCTCAGTGTGTTTGCTTAGTGGGTGTGAGCTGCTTATCTCACTCTGCTGCATTAGGCAAACATCAAGTGAACAAGAAATTAAAAATTCCATTAAAGCAATCCTTATGACACTTTACTTTTTATGCCTTTGACTGCAACAAAATCATTCTGTGCTGTGCGGCCTGTAGGCTGTGTATCTTCTGAAAGGAATTCAGTTTTGCTGCTGCATTCAGCAGGTGCACATTTGCAGCACTCCTTGTGTTTGCAAAGGGAAGGATTGACAGCGGGTGTGGAGATATTAAACCTGGGATAGTTTCACTCTGAGAGACTGTAGCGATAATGATCAAGTTCTTTATTTTCCATAAAAATCAATTTACATGCTCGGTACCCTTCAGGCTACCTTTGAGCAGATTAAAGGAAGTTGACTAAAGTAGTTACTTTTAAAAAAAATCCTACACATAAAAGACATGTTTCTCATTACAAGTCAAAACCCTCCGAGACATAAGTTTGGCCCAGTGACACAAGTCAAATCCCACACAATGAAAATGGCAGACTTTTCACAAAGCAAGAGATTTGAAGATATTAACAAGACACTGACTTACCTCCGTTTTGGCTCAGTTGCCTGCAGGCTGTGTTTCCTCTGAGGGCAGAGCAGGCTGACTGCAGGGCAAACTAAGTAGCAGACAGCAATGCTAATCACATGTCCAGTTAACCAGGAGGAAGAAAAGCTGAGGAGACAGCCTCCTCTCCGCCTTCTCTGACTTTGCTTCAAAGGGTCCAGGCTTTACGCTTTGCCCCCCCCCGGTTTCATCCACAGTATTATTCAAACATATTGGAACTGCTATTTTGTCAGGGAAATACCTGATTAATGGTAATCAATCAATTTGCAAGCAATTATTTGGGGCCGTTTGATCAGTAGGGTCAGAACATGCTGTGATCAGTAGGTTATGTAAAGGCCAGTCTCCAGTCACATGCCATGATCCTGGGCCAATGCATGACTTCAGAGTTATTAACTCAGCATTCTTTAATTAATACCTGATGCCCTCCATTATGGTTTTAATAACAAATACTGGGAAATCTTCTAGTATGAGAAACAATGTAAAAACCAAACAAAAACGAACAAAAAACAGATAAACAAAAGACGTCACCGCTGTTAATAATTGATGCATTGTTGTGTTTAAAGGGCACTTAGAGACAGAATACAGTTGCATGGCCTGTTATTAACACACCAGGTGGGTCAGATTTCTTTGTCAGACAGGAATCGGGTTCAAGAACAAAGCCAAACATTTATGGCTTGAATTGGACGTGTTTATTTTGTGTTGAAATTATTACAGTCACTAATGTGAATGCAGGAGTTTGGAGAAACTTTCATTCTCCTCTTATAAAGGTAAGGATCTGCTCCCGTTCCCTCTCTCAGTGGTGTGTGTATTTCCAAAAGGGTTGATTTGAGGCATGTGAGAGGTCCAGCAATCCAATTTTCTTGTTTGTGCAATCACCAGGCTCTATCATCTTCCTGTGCAATAAATAAACATGAACACGGGCCTTTTTTGCACTTTAAATTTTGCCAATTTATTACATTCTGGTGGGTGGATTTATATATATATACAGTAGTTCCTTTTATGACACAAAGGCTGAGCTGGACCAGTGTGCACACTAGAATAACGCTTGGATTTTCAAAAACAAACTGTTATAATTTAAGAGTCGGTTCAAAAGATGGCAGTTTGCATGTTCTTGAGGTGTGAATGTGGGTGTGGATGGTTGTCTGTCTCTCTGTGTTAGCCCTCAGACAGGCTGGCGACCTGTCTGGAGTTCAAAAGATGATCCAAAGTAGCTTGGATGTACACCCGCAAACAATGAAACAAAGAGTACTTTAATTGCTTATGTTAAGCCTCACTCACACAAGCCTGGAGATCAGTTGGCAACTGGGAAAAATGTGTAGTTTGGCCAGTTGGCGAGTGGTTGCTGGCTGTCTGTGAAATCAGTTACGAAAGCCTCAGTCAGGCAGGCTGGTCAGTGAAACACTGGGAACCTCTGGTTGCTAGGGAAACATGTGTAATCACTGATCAGTTTGCAAGTTGTTCCTGCCTGTCACCAGGTGTATTTGTTCACAAAGAGGCATACGGTGCACTGAAAACCTTGGTTGCCAATATGCTGATGTGGTCACATGTAGCTTGCATAGAAGGCACTGACTTGTCTGCAAACACTTGCTAGGTGTGGTAATGAAACTGTGAAAAGTATGACGCAAACAAAGATGGTTCACTTCAGAGTAAAAGCTGCGCCTTTTCAATTGTTTTGCCTGCAGGGGTAAGGCACAACCTTTCTGAAAATGTTGCTCCAACACAATCAAGTAAAGCTTTGGAGAAATAATATATGTGATAACCTTCAGAGTGGTTTCAGAAAGGTACAGTGCAGCTCTGAAACAGCTCTCCCTAAAGTCTCAAATGACCTTTTAATGGCTGCAGATAAAGGCAGCTGTTCAGTGCTTGTTTTGCTGATCTATCACATGGTATTCTTTAAGGATCTGGGTTAAGTACTCTGTTATTGTCATTATATATTCCACATTAGGTCACAGTGTAAGCAGTCCCTTAAGATCATTTCTTCTCATTTGTATGCCGATGACATTCACCTGTACCTCTATTTTAAAACTCTCAAACTAGATAAATTATCCATGATTGTTGCTCCATAATGTAGTGGGTTACACATTTGCCTAACAAGTGAAAGATCCCTTATATGACCCTTGGAAGAGATATAAATGCCTTGGGGTTTTTATCATGAAGGGCATCAGGAGGAAAATTAGAGGTCATCCAGGCCTTTATGTCTTTCAGACATTTCTGCAATTTAATTTGGTCTAAATCCAGGTGGCACCTTTTAAATGAGAATATTGCCTTTTCTTAATTTAAAATATGTTACTTTTGTTTTTAAAGTTGTTTCTACATTTTATTGGAATATGAAAAATTTATCATATTTTTTCAAAGTATTCACTTTATGAAAAGCATCTGTGCCATACAGACTGTAAAGTTTATAATAAAAGGAAATATAGCACAGATTTTCTTAATATTACCTTTTATATTGATTTATTTTGTTACATATGATGAAATACATATGATGCATAAACTTGTATTGATGACATCATTAGCGTTTTATCTCACAGGATTCTCATCAGACTATTTGAACTATCTACTGTCTTTATCTTTGAACTATCAAGGAATGGTAATGCACTGCCTTCACAAACTCCTGTATTTTTGCAGTGTGCTGCTTTAGTTTTGTTTTTAGACATTTTTTGAGTCCTAAAAAGATAATCCTCTCCATGCATCATAACTACATCAGCTTTACAAAAATATAAAGAAAAATCAAATAAGAAAAGAGTTTGTAACCAGATGGAGCGCCCTCTTCTTCCCACGAGATGAAAATGAACGTTTAAGACCACACACACACACGCACGCACGCATGCACGCACACACACACACACACACACACACACACACACACACACTCCCTCTGTCAATACATTAACTCTAGCTGGTTGTTGTAATGTAATATAATGGTTGGCTGCAGGTTTACAGGTGTGTACTGGGCACACACCTGTTGTGTGAGAAAAAAAATATCGTTCTCCTGAATAAAACTCTTCGTATGTTACCTTCTACAATGTTGTTTTTGGTTTGAGTTGTGTGAGCAGAGAAAAAGCATTTTTAACCCTGAAGGTCTTCATCCCTGACGTTTATCGCCAAAGCAGAACCAAATTTAAAGGAGCTTTCCTCGTTACCAAACCGCTGTTCAAAGCCTGATTACAACATATTAGCTTGTCTTATTTAGTCACATCTGAAGGTCCCAATATGGTAGCCTTCACCTACCATTTTGGAAGCTGTTTGAAGCCCTTCTTCTGCACACTGAAGTCTGAGGTGAAGGGCGGCGTCATCTCGTTCCCCGTTGAGTTCAGTCAGTCCGTTGGCCGTCAGACCACAGAACTTCACTTCAGTGGTGCCCGTATTCACCACCACCCAGTTGTAGATGCATCCCTGCGCTTCTTCCAGGTCAAAGTCCAGGAAGGAGAGCTGGATAATGAACCCAGCGGGGACTTACATGATCCACCTACAGCTTTGCGAATTGGGGGATCTCTGGGGGTAGCATGGCGATGTGATTTCCCCTTAGGCCTCCATTAACAACAGGTTACAGTTTGTGCTGCTCAAACTCCTCTGTAAACTTCAAATGGTCCACTTCCCGCACCATAACCCGAACCCCCTCCACTCGGCACAGCCCCCCTCACACTTCAGGAACTCCACTGGCTCCCCATAAACCAGCGTATTGAATATGATTCTCCTCCTCATCTACAAATCTCTTCGTAACCCTGCAGACCCACACATCAACGCTCTCATTCAGTCTTACACTCCCTTACGTACACGTAACTGTTCTGGTATCAAAACGTTCAGCTTCGTCTGGACTTTATGCTATTTGACTTTATGCTCAGTAAGAATAATGTGTAACTGACATCACAAACCAACAATCACAGTGAGACCAACACATCACTGAGTAACTGATAAACACGGATAACTAGCGACCCAAACATCAGCATAAATAGTCTTATAGGTGCTTGCGAGTTTTGGCTCTTTGAAACATTTCTTGGCATTTCAGCTCCAATCTTTCAGCTGCAAGCATTCGCAGTGCATTTTCTTCAGGAAATGCATTTTTCCAGTGTTAATTGGTGATTCTAAATTGCCCACAGGTGTGCATGGTTGTCTGTGTCTGTTAGCCCTGCGTCAGGCTGGTGACCTGTACAGGTGTACCCTGCCTCTCGACTTAGGCCAGCTGTGACAGGTGCCAATGAAATTAGAGTAAATGAACATTTCTGGAGTCGTTGGGGGTGATACAAGAAACAAAGGATTCAATTTTCCTTTTTGGTGGTGATTCAGATCACGCTCGGGATCGAAGATTCTTTACCACTGTGAGATCGGGACAATATTCACGTATTTGTCCGTCTGTCAAAAATAATCTCAAAAACCTTTGAACCAGAAATGTTTGAAAGTTTGAGCAGTAAATTGTAATATTTCTTAAGGGCCAAAGAACATGATTTCAGCTTCAAGGTCGTCAAGGTCACCCCATCATTGGCAAAACTGTAAAATACTTATGGAATTTTTAAAGACTGACGTTTTAAAATCTTCATCAAATTCTTCATCTCCTAGGTCCTGTTCAATTGCTTAATGACATTGATCAATGGTAACTTTATAATTATAACTGATACATCATTTAACCACACTTAACAGAGTTTTGGAGGTATTTAGAGAATTCCAAATAATCACAAAAGCAGAGATGCAAAAATATAGTTTAAGAGTTTATTTAAAGATTAAAGTAGGGGGAAAAAATAAGGAGTAGGAGAGAAAAAAGAAAGGAAAGAGGAAGAGGCCAGCAGTCAGAATATGATCCCCTATGAACAAGCACTAGGCGACAGTGGGGAGGAAAAACTCCCTTATTAAAGGCAGAAACCTCGAGCAGAACCAGGCTCAGGGAGGGGCAGCCATCTGGGACCGGCTGGGGGTGAAGGAAAAGAAAGGAGAAAAAGAGGATAGTAGGAAAGGAGGGGAGAGAGGGAGGAGGTAAGGCTATTTCACACCGGATGCGTTGCTTAAAAACTGGGTTCGTCCGACTCATCAGAAAGCAGCAGCAGGGAGTTTCATGGTTTGATCCCGGAGCTGAAGCTGCATCACGGCCGCTTTCGCGCATATTTCAGGGCAGTTTGAGCAGAGTTGGGATCACATGCGAGGACGCAGAGAATAATTTCAGCGCGCAGCTGCGTGTCTGAGGTCAAATAATATGATTTTGCTGTTTATCCCTGTTTACACAGTACATCGGTGCACGTTTTGAGCTATAAGCTCACACGTTGCTACTCTAAATGCAGCGCTCTGATTGGTCAGATTATTTTGATCGATTGCAAAAGTCAGAAAAATCGATCCGAAAAAATAAATGCCGCAAAATCGCTTAATTGTTAACAGCTGCATTAAAAACAGGCGAGTCCAAAAAAAAAATTTTAACGCACGAAACATTCGCACGAAATTAACACGTCTGGTGTGAAAAGGCCTGTAGATGGAAGGGGAGGGTAGAGGGAGGGTGGGGAGAAGAGGGAGGAAGAGGAGGCTACTCTTCAGGAGGCGCTGAGCAGCAGCAGCAGCAGCAGCAGACGCCACGTCGTCGGTTCTCTTTCTGCTCCTGACTTTTCACCTTCTTTGCCTCCTTTTCCCGTCTTTCCTGCTTTTTTTGCTTCTTTCCTCTTGACTTTTCTGCTGTTTCCTTTCTGCTTCTTGTTTTTTCGTCTGCTTCTTTGTTTCTTTCTCTCTGGCTTTCAGCAGTTTCTTTTCTATTTTATTTTTCTGTTTCAGGAGCTTTTTTATTTCATTGCAATCTGTTTCCATGTCTGACGGTCCAACCTGCAAATGTTTCTTTTCCAGGGGGTCATCGCTTGCCTCTTGCAGTTTCTTAATGAGTTCAGTCTTTGTCTCCTGAATGTTCTTTTTCTTCCCTTCCGGTTCTTTCTGCACTTCTGTCAGCCCGTTCGTTGCCTTGACTTACTTTCTCACATTCCTGATGCTGTCCGTGCAGACATTTATTTCCCTCCTCCAGTTGCTTTTCTTCGTTAAATTGTGTCTTTTTCCCCCGAAGCTCTAAGGTAGCTATATTAATCCTCTTTTCAGCTTCATAGACCCTTTTGTACTCTCCTATCAGCTTTTTATTTTCTGCCTCGAGAGCCAGCTTCTCCTGCTCCAGCATCTCTCTGTGTACTGCCTCATCCTCCAGAGCCTTGGCTCTCTGAAGGCATTGTGCAAGTTTGGCAGACAGGGTCTTGTTCTTCTCTTTCAGGTTCAGGATTTCACTGTCTCTCTGCTGAAAATGCTCTTTCAGCCTCTTTATTTCCAGTCCAGAGTCACTGGGCTTCTCCTGAGCCTCTGAACAATCCTGGTCCCCTTGCTCGTTCTTCATGGACTTCAGCAGCGAGGTCAGCGTGATGACAAGATCTTTATACATGGCATTTTCATCAGTTAGCTTTTCCACTTGAATCTCATATTGCTCCAGATTCGTTTGCATGTCTGCCCTTTTGCCCTTCAGCTTGCTGATGCGCTCTTTGGCTCTCTTGAATTGCTCCCTTAATTTGTTGTTTTCAGAAATAATTTTGTCAAAGTTTTTCTGAAAGTTGCTGAGACCAACCTTACTTTGTTGCATATCGCACAACAGTTCGGGGTTTTCTTGCTGGTTGGTCATGTCTGACATTTTACTGGCAAACACAATGGTATGCTATCTGGTCTGGTGTAAGAATCAGATAATCTCCGGTTTTGTCTGCAGAAAACAAAATTCTTTGTGAATCGCTCGTGCCTGTAGGTACAGTATGCAGGCTGCCCTGTATATAAAGGCTTTGGCCCTTTGATGCATCGATTTAAGATGATCATGATTGCCTTTGATCTTTGGAACAGGCCCAGCCCACATTCTATGCCCCGCCCACTGCAAATGGAGTCCCACCCACTTTACCCTGTCTTCATGGCTGTCAGGCCTGGCAGTCCTATTGTGTGGACAGTAATCGAAATGATTACTGTCCACACAAAGATTAACAAGAGGAGCCTACAGAGAAACACTAACAGCATTCACAGTATAGTTGTTATTATATTTTCTTCTGTACGTTTTTCGGTCGTACAGAAACCATTCTGATATCAAAACGTTCCGCTTCTTCAGGACATTACTGTTATTGCTTTTCTTGTTCATAACCTTTATGGTTTTTGAAATATTCAGCTTTTTATGATTTTTTTTTTGCCCCATTCAAAATGAATGGGGAAACCTTTAAATCCTCTTCAAATTCATTCAGCTTTGAGCTTTAATAACTTTAGCATACTTTGAGCTACAGACGCCATTAAAGCTTTAAAACGAAGCTATATTTTTCAGCTATTCAGGTGTAACTCGGTGTGTTGATATCCTTTATGGTTTTTGCACAGTGGCAGTTTAAGTTTAAGGACATGTTCATGCCTTTTCAGAGTTTATAATCGGTGTGTATTGCATTGCTACTGTGAAACTTCCAACCGTCAGAATGGACGGCTTCAAATTTTGTTTTGGTCAATATTTTTTCCTAAAGTTTGATTTAAATCCTTCAGGTTCGATGCTTTAATGCTCACTCAGTGCTAAGGTGTTTCTGCAGACACCAAAGGACAAACTTTATTCACAGGAACTGAAATATTTAGTTTGACCTACCTAGAAATTTTGCAATAACACAAACAAAACTCCTACTACAGCTATCATTCAGTTTTAGTTTTGTTGCATTTCAGTCAAGGGACAGAGGTCATGACCCCATTTACACTTGTTTTCATCTGGACCCAAACTGAAACCAAACAGTGACTGGATTTCTCCATGTGCTCATCTCTTACTTTTATTGTATACTTAGAATAAGAATTCACTTTGATATGGAGCTGCTGATTATCTCTTCCTGGGTTTTTTTGTTTGTGTTTTTGTTCTGGCCATCCTTTCCTGTAATCAGTGGAAAGCACGGAGGGAAAGATTCTGTTTCCAATGCTATGATAAGCAGGAAATGTCCTCCTGAACCAAAACAAAGTCATGATTTCACACCTTCTCCTCCTTAATGGGTGGACCTATCTCAACAAAACTTTGCATGAACATTTTCACACATACAGCAGTCATTAACATCTATATATTTCTGTTAAAAAGTTATTATAGACCCCCTATATATATTCATGTATATCAGAACAAATTAACCCTCATCCTGCACCTTCTTCATCTTAATGTATTTATATTAGCATAAGCACCAAGCAGCACACCGTTATATATATATGCTATGTAATGAAATAAGACTGTAGACAAGAATAAAGGTATCATTGTAACATTTTAAGGTTCTTTTTACTCTTTCTAATGAGGAACACAGCACCAGCAGTTTTATGGGAATCCCCTGTTTTAAGACTGCGGAGGCTTTTGCTGGAAAAGTTTCCTTTCACACATCCAGCTGGGCACTGCTGGCTATCCTCGCATTTTTTTTTCTCATGTGAAGTCTGTTTGGACCAACTGACAAAGGCTCATTATAGAGACAGCTTTAGCACTGCAGTCACATATTCCACACAACAGAAGGCCTCTCCATTTCCTTTTTTTGCATGAATGTTTTTGTACTTCTGTGTCACATATTTGGAGTATCCGGAGGCATTTTCTTTACTCGGCTCATCAGTCATAACCACTGACTGTCCTCTCAAGAAAACTCCAGCATCTGCCATTTACACAAATTCCCTAAAAGGAAGCAACGGAGAAGCCATGTAGGAGCTACGTGACTTGGGAATTTTGTTTGTCTAAAAGAAAACCAGCAGATTTGAACATGTGATGTTTGATTGCTGTTTCCAACCAACCACCGCAGTTGGTTTCCTTAAAGCATGACCGCAGTTGTTTCATCGCCCTAAACTGAACCAAAGCCGCGGTGTGACAGATTCGTAAACAGTTTGATTTTTGTTGACATGCGAATGAAAAATGATGTCATCGGTTTGTTACGGGCATGTGGACAGCATTTACTAAAGGTGTTTTTGTCATTTGGTCTGCTGCCCCCGCACTCAGGTGCTAAAATGTGTAATTTAAAGATACTTTGTCCTGGTAGATTTCAAGCATCCTGCTCACACTTTCTTTCTCGCTCAGGGAAAATGAACCATCCCTTTTTAACAGCGCCGTGGGACTCCCAGCGCTCTTATGCTTTGTATCATGTCATAGTTGGAAGAAGCTCCCAGTATGATGGGACATGTAATGCACTCCAGAAAGAAAGGTTGAGGTTTTGGGAAGTGCTCCAACTTTTT
>VUQK01021605.1:18620-38586 GCA_015106715.1 Bujurquina vittata | reverse complement strand
TTGCATCTCAATTTAAACAGACACACAACCTGCACGTAACCAAAGGTGTAACACATAGTTCCACTATATGTTTAAGGCATGCATCTGTCTTTTGAATCAAAGCCAGATTTTTTTTAAATGCAATTTTCCTCATGAATTTAATTTTAGCTGCAAGTATTTACTCAATTATTTGACACTCCATCAATTAAAAACAGGTGTTTTCTGAAAGGTTTTGATGGTGGTGGTGAGCTGGCGAGTAATATATTACTTGTACTTCCTTCCTTGTTCAGTTTTTTTGTGGAAAATGCCAGTGAACCTGTGAACATGAACTCCAGAGGAGTTTCCCAGAAAGCCGATTCTGTTCATGTGGACACCGCGGATAGCACGGCACAGGGAGGAGTGCTGGCTTGAGTGAGGAGTCAATGAAGCCACTTACGTGGGAAGGGAATGACCATCACTGACCTGAGGAGGAGGCATTGGAGTACATGTTTCAGCATCTTTATAATACTGTGATTGCAGCTGCTCCCCAACTCTCTGTGAATAGTACTCTTGGACATCAATCAACGGCCATGACAATTTGAATATTAGCGATCATGAAACTGAGCTTGTGGCTCAGTGTTCCTACAGTTCATCATTATGCTACATTTCTAAAGTTAGGGAATCCTGCAGTCAGCTGAGACTGAAGAAGTCACTTGGATGAGTGATGAAATGTTTCTCCCACTAAAAACTCTGTATCCTGACCTGGTTATTGAGCATGCAGGACTTTGAGCTTGAGTAATGTCAATGACTGATTAGTGCAAGATCTGCCCCAAACCAGAAGGCTTTAGGCAGCTATATTCACTTGACTACAGATTCTGCAAAAATCATATGTCAGTGGTTTGTGCAGGTAAAGTCAAATAGCTAGAGCTCAGTATGCACTTTACAGTACCAGTTTAAAGTTGAAAGTGGAATGATGCGAGATGCATCCTGCTAACACAGTGAGGTTGAAAAAAACGTTAAGAGATTCTGTATCCAAGTGTCCTCTGGGCCCACTGTTCCCACCAATGCTTCCTCCAAACACACTGGGTTACTGGGGGCAACAGATGTGTGCAGCCTCATGTTCTTTCCAAGTTATCTGGTAAGAGGATCAAGGCCAGAACAATCTTCAGCAGTGATCAGGCAGTAGGTGGACTTAAAATTCTAACGCTGGCAGGAAACCAGTGGAGGGTTGTAGGAATTGAAAAAAAATGTGCTTCACCCCTTTGAGAGCATCGGCAGGCTGGCAACAGCTTTCTGCAGTGGCTGCAGATGGAGCTGTTTTTCCTTGATGAGCCATGAATAAAGGGAATTTCACTAATAAGGCAATTGCAGCATAAATCAGCTTATCCATGTCTGCAAACACAAGAAGCTGATATGACTTGAATGACACAATTGTGACAGAAGCACAGTGGGCCTCGGACCAGGATAATTAGTTTTTTTGGAACTTGGATCTTATTTTCATAGCTCTGGCAAAAATTTATTTTTAATACTATTTTATGTTCTGCTGGAGCAAAGAGCTTTCGACTGCTTTCAGCTTGAGTGCATCATCTGTCAGAAGAAACTGGCTAATGCTAATAGCGTTCAAACCCTCCTTATCAAAAATACTTATTTCAAAAGGCTGAAAGAACTGAGCCAGAGTCAGAACATCTGTGAAACTGTTGGATTAGCTGATAGAGAAAAGTTACTGCATATGGTAGTAACGTTTAGTAAAGCTTATGCTTAATTCAAAACTAACTTCATCTGCCAATACAATTAAAAGGGGATGAAGACCGTGATGAAAATGGGGACAAAGTCGGGAAGAAGACGGGAACCAAACTCTATCGTAGTAAAATCCATCTTAGCTCACAGGCCAACTTTGACTAACCTTCCCTGTAAAGTTATCATGTACAATAAAAGACTGTTGGTTGTTGGGCTGTTCAGTCATTTGAGTTTTCTAATGTCTTAATTATGTTTATAATAATCAAAACGTTGTGAACAGTACTACTGGCAGACTAAGTTTGGGTGAGGAAAATGATCTAAAATTGAATAATTTTGGCTAAACTGGTACTGAAAACATTTGACCAATGTGGTGGCAACACAGTTAAGGTCAGTCGGAAACACAAGAAAAAAACACAAGGACCAATAGGAATGCTAGAAATTTTGAGTCAAAGACAATGTAGTTAGTTGGAGGTGAAAGACAGGAGGAGAAAGAAATTCAACATCTTTTGTCCAGTATATCCAAACCATCTCAGCCTCGCCTCTAACTTTGCCTCCAAGCTTCCCAGCCTTAGCCGTTCCTCTGATGGACTCCTTTCTAATCCTGTCTCTCCTGATCACTCCCAATAAAGATTTTAGCATCTTAAAGTCCCATCTTCCTGTCTTTGTGTCAGCGCCACCGTCTCCAAATCACACATCATAGCAGGTCTCACACCTCTCACACTCGTGCTCATCCAATCCGCCCTGCCTGCACTCTCTTCTTCACTGTCCATTGGCATTTAATGTTCCAGCTACTAAGCAATGGATGTATCTGGATTTTGGGGGCTGGAGGAAGAGAAAAGTAAAAGAATGGATGTGGGATGGTGAAACATTCAACCACCAAATTCATGTTAAGTTCTGTCACTGAACACCAACTTTTTAAACGTGGTGTTTGCTTTGCTCCCATGTGGACGTGTCGGTCATGCTCGTCCACGTTATGTAACCACTGCTGCCCTTCATGAACCTATAAGGCAGAACATTCACTTTCTTAAACATCATTCTACTCTGTCATTTGCCTGGAGTCTTTCCTTCTATCTCACTATATACCCTGCTGCATAGTTTCTGCTTTTTGTAATTACACGGTGCATACTGTTAGATATATTGTGTGCCGTGACAGTGAGATGGTGCCTCTTTTAAAAATGAGCCATTTTTGGCTCTAAACATTATCCAGTTGCAAACAGCTGGTTCACAATCTGTGTTATGGCAACTTTAGACTGATTTAAAGCAAGAGTGCAAAAAGTACACATTTTCTACACCAGCTAAACAAACATGGAGGTTTGTGCAGCTATGGATTTTAAGCATGTCAGCACTCATGTCTTGTTATCTAATCCCCCCCGTCCCGATAGTGTGAAACACTGTCAGCGCTGCATGTTACATTAAGACAGACGAGGGAACACAACTGTAAGCCTGATGAACAGCAATTATTTCCAGATGTCAAACGAGGCAACTCATTTTTCCAAATGATGGAAATTATAACTTTTCAAGGTAAGCACCACTCATGGACAAGGGGCGGAAAACACGACGTTAAAGTGAGTCAGCTGCTAAACATCAGCAGCTCTGAAGGGCCTTTTCAGGACAACTTGAGGGTATGACACTGCCCCATCTTAAATCAGCCTGAAAATGTATTTTCAGTCATGAATATGCATGCATGTGATTTATTGTGGAGTAGTCATAGCTACTGGCCTCTGCATTAATAGGTTCCAGCTGTCAATTAAAGACATGCATTGCGAGTTCAATGGTGGGCATTGTTCAGTTGGATCTGTGAGTCAGAGAAGCACTGGAGGAGGGGGGGACTCTGTGGCCACAACTGGCAGAGGAAGAGGGAGATGTGAGACACCAGAAGCAAGTTGCAGCAACAGTTAAGTGTTGGAAAGACATTGAGCCTCTGCCTCTTCTGTGGGGATCAGCGAGAGCCAGAAAAAAGCTGGTTGAAATAATCCAAGGTTGATATTTCCCTAAAATCTCAATGGAAAACATCTGACAGCACTGACTCCTCAGAACACAATCAGCCTCCCCCGTAACTCTGAGTATCTGCCCCCATGTTTGAGTTTACCTCCCAGTCAGATTGAGTGGGTGGTATGGTGAGGAGGTGTGGTCAGTTATGCCATCGTTGTCATATAAGAAGAGGTGTAATGGTGGTCTGAGGTTGGACATGGGAAAACTAAGAGAAGAATATTCCAGAATGGCTTTCCAAACCAAAATGGGTGGAAATATGTGTGCGTCACGTGACTGACCATGTTACTAAGGCCGCTGAAACAGAACTGTGGACTCATGTGAAAAACACATGGATGGAGATGATTTGCTCCTTAGAAAGCCTCCAAATAAAATCCCCGACAAGAAGCACATCAAAGTCTTTTATGCTGGATAATGATTTTAGTCTTAATACTCTTTGCATACTTTGTGTTTACTACTGTGGTGAGGATTCAAAATGCATTAATGTATTACATCATATGGGTTTCATAAATTAGCTTAATTGCTAAATTCACCGGATTGCTTCATATTTGTTTTAGCAGATTGCATTCTTGTTGTATCAAAGTGCCGACACCACAAAAACATACAGTACATATGTACAAAATTACGATGCCAGAAGTCATTCCCATTCATGACCCCATGTTTGCTTCATTCTCCGCCTTATAGGATTTCAGCTGGCATATAATCCTACAGCAAGCTAGAAGTGCAGCACCTCTGGGAGATGATGCTACGTCTAATTTCAAAGACATGAACTCAACTGAAGCTCTTTCAGCGACCACTTGGGCTTGAATCCGAAGGACAGTCAGTCCCTATGGAGGCCTATATTAAAATGTCCTGCTTTGCTGCTTTGATACTCAGAGAGTTATAACCTGACTTCTGCAAATTCACTAAACTGGGTTTTTCAGCGTTGGGTTGGATGTTGGTGCGTTTCGTGAGCATTTTTTATGGAATTATCTGTTAGTCTGTTACTGAGCGGCTTATGGGCGTGGCTCTTGGTCAAATATGGTCACTCCTGGCTCCGTGTGCCGAGTGATGTCATTGCAGATGATGTAAATGCAAGTTTGCTTTTAGCATCAACTTGTTAGCACGTTGATATTAGCAGAGTCTCTGCTGTCTCGGTACCTTATCGCAGAGCTGCTAACCCAACTGAAGATCCCCAGTCCTCCTCTTTTCCTCTAAAACACACTGAACTGTGTTACTGGGAGCTTTGATCAAGACCCCAGTGATGATATTTCAGCTTAGGATGATGACATAATGTTTGGTTTGGCCTCCACATGACAAGAAGAGGAAGACGGGGCTCTGATACTTTTATGTTATCAAAGTCTGACCGCAGTGTTTGTAAGGTTAATATCAGAGCTCAGATTCCCTCCTCTAGTACTTGTTTTACTTACTTATATTGTCAGTGACACATTTAAACAACATGTTTTGGTGCATTAAAGAAAAAGAAAAGATTGCACAAAATCCCTTTACCAGCTTTTTCTTTATATAACTTTCAGAACTGCTTTACCGCGCCTGCACAAACGCACCAGACACGTTATTAAAATGACCTAAAACTAAAAGCAGTGATGATAGGGTGCATACACGACATAAAATAAGGCAACATAAAACTTGGTTTACTGACCTATTGAGATTGTCATCTTTGAATTTATATATACAAATATCTCAATTCTTGGCAAATGTCCATACATGTCCAGATGAAGAGCAAAAGGCCACATCAGTGTGATGTCCACCACCGGTGTGCATCATCTGGGCTGCTTGGTGCCATTCCAGGTTATCAGCGTTTAATCCCGATAAGAGCGAGGGAAATCAAAGGAAGTGGAATCACTGAGGGATGGTACGCAGCTGTTCTCCTCATGTGTGCAGCACATTTCTATTTTATAACTCCTCGCTGGCCTAAAACATTTTGTCTTTTACTTTTCTTTCTCTTGGCCAGCTGCTTGCCCTGTCTGCTTCCTATTTAGCTTTTGTTTTTCAGAATTCCTCCGTTTCGCACTATGGTGTCAAAAATAACTGCAGAAGTCCATTTGTATCTCACAGGCTATGCGTATGTGACAGAAATACTTAAATTTGTTAAGTAAAGAAGGCTCGGGATGTGGATATTTTAGCTCTCAGAATATTTGCATTTGTTTCTGCTAAAATGTGTTTTTCATGACTTAATAAAAAGGACATTGAACATGCTTTTCCAGTTATGGTTGCCATTGTTTATTTCATAAACAAAACAGCGTGCCCAAATAAAAGACATAATAATGCCAAAGCAGAGGTAAGTGGGAGCCTCCTACTGTGTAGAAGCAGAAAAATAAAAGACTGCTCATGGCTACCTCCCACCTTAGTAATGATTACATATTGCAGTGTTTATCTATAACTTCCTCAGATCTTAAAGCTTTGAAGCTCATGATGATGAAGCTGAAAAAGGCCACAAGCTTCTCTGCCTCTCCCTGCTGATGTGAGGCCAGGCAGATAACTGAGATAAAGCACGGCGTTTTGAGGATCCAAAACCAAACAGATGCACCATGTGATGAGTAACTAATACAGACTATGGGCTGGGTTCATCCCTGAAGAGGAAACAGCCTTTTTAAATAGTATAAATAGCTTTTGGCCTTCCCTGCTTTTCCCTTCACAGTGCATCACACACAAACACACACACACACGCACGCGCGTACGCACACACACACACACACACACACACACACACACACACACACATAGTTCTTGTGATGACAGTGACTGATAATTTGCTTTTTTGACAAGCCAACTTCATGCTTCTTGCTTCACAAGACTTCTGGATCAACATTCTTTGAGACCAGAGTGGATAAATGCATCAGCACCCTGTTTGGGCAAAACCAAACACAGCATATCAGCACCAACACCTCATACCAGCTATCAGCACGGTGGTGGAGGCCTGATGATTTAGGCTCGTTTGGCAGCCACAGGACCTGGGCACTTTGCTGTCATTGAGTCAGCCATGAGGCCACTTGTCCGACAGTTAAAGGTTAGCTGAAATTGAATCATGCAACGGGACAATGATCCAATGCACACCAGCAAATCTACAACAGAACGACTGAAAAAGAAAAGACTCAATTTGCTGCAACGGCCAAGTCAAAGTTCAGACCTCAACCCTCTGACCTTCAGAGCCGTGCATAAATAAATTCCAGCATAACCTCAATGAACTGAAGCGGCGCTGTGAAGAAAAAAGATTGCTTCAAGTTATTGCAGCTAAAGGAGGTTCTACAAGCTACTGAATTGTGGGCTGTAATTAGTGTTTCACAGGACTGCATATATGTGAGAAAATAAGGAAAATAATAATAAAGTAGGATCCACTTTAATATGAAACTACTGCCAGCAGCTAGCTGCGTAGCTTAGCACAACAAACAGAAGCAGGAGTCCAAATTCATCCCTAAATTATGAAACCTTTCCCTTTAAGTTATCACTATGAAGCAAATGTTTATTGTGCAGTGTAGTGGCTACATAATGAATCCACCAAGATTTAGATGGGCTCACTTTCACAATTCTGAAATCAGTTATGAAAAATCTCCAGAGAAAATGGAGAGGACTGCTATTCACTCTAGCAGGAAGCTAAAATAACAACAACTGAACAATTGGAGTAACTCTGGAAGATCTTCCTGGCAACAAAAACGAGTCTTATTATCAGAGGCAATAAAATGTGTAGGGGGGATTGACAGATAATAAAAATCAAATAAGACTGACCCCTGTGTGAGTGTTTACTTGGTGTAGAGGGCTTCAGCAACAACAGCAACATTCAGTTGGAATTATTTTCTGCTCTATTAGTAAGTAATAATACCTGCTATCAGACTACAACTTCATTCCAGACTCCTTTTATCAGTACTTTACATTTTCAAACGTGAGGCCGAGCCAGGACCGCGCGTCTGGACAAAATGACCTCACTTGACAAAAATGTTGTTATTTTATTGGTCAGAATTGTTCCCAAACACTCGCACAATGGCAAAACACACACTCAAGTGAGCGCAGACGTACAGAAACACACATTTGCACTCACAAACACTACATAATAAGACAGCACAGCTTACTGAGAAATTCTTGTTAGCAGAGATAGGTTTCTCACTCAGGGAGGACCAGTGTGTTCTCTATCCATTCCTCCTCCCTCCTCTCAGGACCATCTGTAAGCAGTTTACCTCAACACCTGAACACACACATGCACGCATACACACACACACACAAACTGTGGTGTCCTAGTAGTGCGTTACTTATACACAAGTGCTGCTGTTGCAACCATATGCATTTATGTTTATGAAAGACCTCCCGAGTGGTTAATACAGCACAAAGCATATGTATACGTCAGTACATTAGTCACAGAGAAATCCATAAAACATGCTCATATGCTATGTTGTGGTAGCTCAGTGAAAATATATTTGATCACTGGGTCTTTGAAGCCAGTGGACGTGTTACAGTGAGAAACGATAACATGGTGCACGCTCATATGAAGATTACTTTTCGAGTGCATGTCCTAAAATGTTTTTGAGGCATCATTAGACTTCTGTTCATTTACTCTCAAATTTGGGATTTCTCTTGGACCCAAATTTTGACAAAACATTTTACTGATGCTGGGGGTTTACCGTGCCAGGAAGTTGGGTTCTCTGCAGATCTGCAAGATGTAATTGACTAAATGGTGAAAAATGCTTTTTTTTCTTAGTGTTGTCCTAAAGTAAGTGAGTATAACTATACCATACAACGGTATAACTATACCATACAACGGTATAACTATACCATACAACGGTATACGGTAACTATAGCATACAATGGTATAACTTTACCATACAACGGTATAACTAAACCATACAGCTTACTTGATTTCATGCATATAGAAATTAGATCGTTCTCCATTTGGGTCTGTGTGTGAATGTGTCTGGGCGTGTCTGTCAATCTTCACCTGCTCTGCATTCAATCAGACATGACACGTCTCTGGTCTTCTGTCAAACTACCTGATTCTGTAGTAATTTTGTTCTCTGGCTTTCAGGACCACGCTCCATCTGTTCACCTTCCAACCTGCTCAGTTCAGCTATCCACAGCCTGCTCCGACTCTAATTTAGGGTCTGTCTCATTTAATCTGCCACCATTAGATAAATAAATTGTACTGTTTACTCTTCCACTCGTTCTGCTTTTGGGTCCTTCTCCCTGACGGCATGTTTAGTTGGTGTGAGCGATGCACTAAAACACATACCCAGCAAACATGCACCCCTGGGACCCATTTTGCTGCTTCAAATTGCATGCAAAGAAATGTTTTCTGCAGATAAATCAATGACCCCAAAATGGTGCCAGTGTCTCTTGGAGGGAAACACTGGCACAGCTAATGTATCCAGGACTGCAGTCAAAGGAAATCTTGTCTATAATGCTGACACTCAGGGAGTATATGACACACCTGGATAAGAACGTGTTGGGATAAAACTCATATTTAACTCTGCTAAGGGGAAATGGCCACACCCCATGCTGCCTAAGTCCATGCCTGGTCTCCATCACTGTCAAGCAAACGTGGGACGATTACTCAGCATTTTCCTCTGGACGAATGAAACCATATTTCAGTCAGTTATTCAAGTCAAAGCTCAAAAGAATTGCCTTAAATAGGTTCCATACTTAGACTGAGGCCTCGGCTTGTATGTCCAGATGTGGTCACCATATCCAACATCAGGAAATGAACGATTGCTTAGATTTTGAATAATGCCACCTGCTGGAAGCAGAAAAAAGTCTCTCAAAGTCCCACCCTCTCTGCTTGGACTGCAGACTGCTGGCACCTCCGCTTATACTACTGTCAGGTCAACCATGTGCACTGAAGATTTTGTAGGAATTTTGTACACTTTTCATTGTCTTGTGTTGCACTATACATACAGTTCATTGAAAAATGTGTTACTTGTTAGATTTGGTGCACGATGGCTTGAAGAGACCATAGGTTCTTGTGAAATAAATTAAATGGCCTGTTTCATAGGACTCTCATACGTTCATGAGTCACTGGGTGGTACTGAGTCAAAGTCCCTGAAGAAAATGGAAAGCACAGCACATGTGCCAGTGAGGATTATACCATTTTCAGGAATAAGAAAGCCACAAAGAAGATTTGACTTCGATGATTGTGTCTTAGAGCCTTATCATTACACAAACTGTTAACAGAAGCACAAATTACTTGTAACACTGGTGTTTAGCGCCTGGTGCTCTAAATGCTGAGCTATCACTGCATAAGGGAACCAAAACTATGCGTTCATGTGATCCAGCTCAATGGAAAAGAAAAACAAACAGACCCCTTTGTGTTGATTTGAATCCAGTGCAAACCTCTGGTGAACCTTTCAACCGGATTCTGTCTAAAACTCAATAGCTGGTTTCCGACCTCTCTAATGAATCCCTGCTGGAGGTCTGTATGGAGATATGTCTTCACTGCATTCTTTGCAGTCTTTGATTGAATGATTCCATCAAGCTAATGTTGGATCTCTACTTTCGGAACTGAGGCTAAGCTTTGATGCAGTGTGAATGGCTTGTATGCTGAACAATATATACATTTCATTAATCCCAAGTAACTTATGTCCACATTCCTGGAATTTTTCCATATAATGGTTGTTTAGTTTCAGTCTGACCTCCAGTGTGTTTGCCTATTTGTGGGACTGCTTTCAGTCACCCTAACATACTTAGACCACAGAGTTTTATGGCAGTAGATTAATTAAAGCAGAATGAATCTAAAAATTAAACTACTAATTAGTGTGACGAATGTCTGCATGTAAAAATGTATTCTTGTCAACATGGCAGTTCAGAAACTGTCCAACCAACCAACCATCAAACCAACGAATTAACCAACCAATAACCCAATGAAATAACCAATGAACCAACCAATCAACAAACCAACCAACCAACTAACAAAGTAACCAACCAAGGAACACAAAGCTTCCTCGATGAGGTAGCCAACCTGGATATTTGAACATTCCCATAATTTTGGCCAAGATGACCAAATTCCTGTAACTTTTCTTGTCCTCCCAAATACCACCAGACAGTATCCATGAAATTCCAATGGGCTCATATGAATGCAGGAATTCTAGCAGCATACTTTGGCTACTATACCGGAATTGTGGTATGATCCAGTAATGTTCTGGTATGCTGATAGCTGGTGTGAGGAGTTTGTGCTGATATGCTGTGTTTGGTTTTCCCCAAACGTAGTTCTGTGTTCATGAACAAGCATCTCCTCTTTGGTCGTGTCTGTCCAAAGAACATTGTTCCAGAAGTCTTCTGAAGAAAGAAGAATGAAGAAGTTAGCCTGTCAAAAATGCAAACTCATTAGGAAAGTAAATAAATAAGATGAGAATTAGCATAATCTTTCCATTCACTTTTACGTTTTTGGACCTATTTTTGCATCCCAAGGAGATGCGCCCTGCTGGTCATAAGGAAAAATGCAGGTTTAAGGGACTTCCTCATTGGTTAGACTTTTCAGACATGGCGTCTTCCTCCATCTTTCATATAAAGACCATATCTGGAATGTACCTATTTTCCTTTAGTCCAAATCAAATGAACCAAACTGCAAGTGTTCAAGATTTTAACTGGGTTTAACTAAATTAAACAGAAGTTAACGATTTTTCTCCAGTAACAGAACTTGGGAAACATACCTGTGGTTTAGTAATGTTATATGGTACTGGCTAAAACAAGGAAGATTTAAAAAGGTTTTTTAAAAAAAATCCCGCTCATAGTGATTCACTACCATTTGTTGAGCGTCTAGCTTTACTGATACTTTCCTCAGAAACGGTTTGAATGAGTTAGGGCCAATCCATCTCCACCCCTTTATTTGCTTATAGCTCCATTGGAAACAAGCGTGTTGGTGAAATCAACACATTTCCCCAAATAGGCCAGTGAACAGTTTGTTCCTAATGCTAAGGCCTTCACAGGAATGGAAAGCAACCAGTTTGAATGCACCAGTTATGTGGAAGGGAGTCTCATGCTTTTATTTGTGAATAAAACAAACAGTGAATGTGTGTTTGCTGTTTTACAGCGGTTGCAGTGCTTTTCATAATTTCCACACACTGTAGGAACCGACTAAATCTCCAATCACACCCAAAACATCATCTGGATGCTGAAGAAAATGGTCACTTGTTCCACTTTCTGTGCTTAATGTGATTAAAGGTTAAGTGATTCCCGTTTTTACCTGTCAGTGTTATAAAAGCTGGCAGAAAAAAAGAGTGCAGCTTTAGAGCAACATCACGGCAAATGAGCTGCACTTTCACAAAGTCACATTGGTGGCATGCATAAAAGACTCCCTTTGCACCAGGCAGGTTTTAAAACGTCAGCCAACAATATAATCGTCTGTCATTTGCACACTGACGCCACCAAAGGCTTTGATTTTGAAGGGTCTCTGTTCAGTTAATCCTCATTCATGAGGGAATATATGGAAGACATCTTTTTCTGTGATGAAGGAATATTTGGATTTGAACCATCCACATCTCACTTTGATCTTAACTTACAACATACACGAATGATTTTAATAAGTTCCCAGAGTTTTCATTCATCGTTCTGTATTTGGGACAGTCTCTGCTTATCCGTCGTCACTTCCTTTCTGAACACATAACAGCTTGTAACTCACAGTAATATAGCAGCAGCGTTGCCTAGCAGCACCATAACAATGCAGAGCTCTGCAGGAAATTTCGGTGGAGTGAGTAATGATCTTCAGACAACAGAACATGGATGCACTGGTCCACTCTTATAAATGCTTCCATATGGTGGATTTTTTTGGAGGACTTATCCTGGGAGAGAACTACAGAGACAGTTTAGTGGATGAAAAGGTTATCTTTTCTCTTAATCAACTGCTGTTAGACCTTATCTTTCTTCAGTTCTTTTGCACAGATATCAGGGAATGAAGTCGTATACAGCATACTGACCTACGGGAGCAAAGTCTGCTTTAAATCACTGACAGAAATATGCTGCAGCAAACCTCCCGCCATCTGCTCTGGAGTTCAACACGAAGAGTGATGATGGGTCCTTTCTTTATAACGTTCACTGTAGTCCACTGTATTATACTCTACTGTCCCTCTGCAAAGACACAGATTGCAGTGATTTGAATGCTAATTTAGAGCCTAAGTGAAAGCAGTTTTGGAATTTGAGTTGAGCAAAACATTTAAAGAAAACTGGAAGACATTTCTCACTGTGTTTTACCAACTTTCCTTTGAATAACACAGAATGAGTGTTTGGTAACTGAGGAGGCCGTAAGAAAACAGAATATTTAAAACCCAGCTCAAAGCCCAACTGTTTAAAGTAGCATAGTCATTTAAATTCATCATATCACTGTTATTATCCATGCTAATGTTACAGTGTTGCTTTGTTTGTCCTGGCAGACATGGTGCACGTGCAAACAGCCTTGAAATGGGACTTTGGAACCTGGCGGTTTAAATTTTGACAACCAACATCAAAATAAAGCTTCAAAATAAATTTCGAAATAAAGCTTCAAAACATGCAATTTATGAAAAAAGAGCATGTTAGATTCAATTAGCACAAAGCAACATCGCAACATCAAGCTCTGATTTGGTCTCCACCAACAACGTGGAAATGCTAACTGTTACTTTGTGGAGGATTTGTGTGTATGTTTAATGGTGAATTGGTGAAACGTCATGGCCCACAGACACAGTGCATGTTATCAGCTGTCCATGCAGAAGGATGATACATCGCTAATTATAAAAAATGTCAAAATCCAGTGAACAGCCAAAGCTGACATGGCAAAATCTTGAAGAAGGGGCTTTGCGGCGGTAGAGGAAGAATGTAGCAAAAGGTAAGGAGAAAAGCCCACCTCAGATATGTGACATCATCCACCCCACTGCTCCCATCCAGACCAAACAGGGCTATGTGTCTGGTTTTCATTTACTTCTTTGCTCTCCCTCTGCTCTCCTCTCCCTCCTCCTTTTTCTTCTCTTTTTAGAGAAAGTGGGCGGAGGAAGAGAAAAGTGGCAGAACTCCAGGAGTTTAGAAGTTTGTCCCATCCCAGCCTTGAACCAGGCACCACAGCTCCTCTGGTTTGAGACCGAGAGGGTGCCTGTCTCTTTCTGTCTCGACCATTTCCCTTCACTCAGGACTCCTCTCTCTCTGCATCTCTTATCAGTGGCCTTATCACTGCTTTGCTCAGCTGCCTTCCTTCGGGGGGTGCTGGAAAAGCCAGCGAAGGGAATTTACCAGGAGGATAATGCCCAATAGTCCAGCTATCACTCATTTTAAATAACTGATATCATTTTCTCTGCAAAAACAAATACAGTGGAGTACAGCTACTTCAGCTCAGGGTAAGTTTGAAATCTGCTGGTGGCGTTGTTGCAGAAAGAGTTTGCATGCCTGCTTGATTTCACTTTTACTTTAAGTCTGACCTCAGTTGCACACAGACCATAGCATAGTTTCGAGTGAGAACATGTAAAGGCATGGTGGGTGAGATAATCAGACGTTTGTGCAAGACTTTCTGGCATATACCTCATAAATATCAGACAGCATGCTTTTAGCAGAGAGACTGAAGCCTATACTTTAGCGGTGAGAGTGCTGCGAGGGCAAGAGGTGAGCCGCAGTTAGGCTGAAGGAGGAGACCTCAGCAATGTGCTGTATGCTGCATGTGAGCGGAGAGAGGAGCATGTTTGAGCCTTCTCTCAAGCAGCTTCTCTCTGTGAAGAGAATTTGCTTTGCAAATGTCAAATAAATGTAAAATTCCAGAGATGAACTAATGAGGCGTTGCTTTGCACCATATAATATATGATTATATTTTAAATAAGTGCAATCGCAGGCACCATGCTTTGTGATTTCGCCGAGTAACTAATATCGAGATGTGAGGACCACGGGTTTTTTGTCTTTGGCGAACATAATTTGTTCCATCGCACGGAGATTCCTATGACAACCAAAACTTTAAAATCTCCCCACCCGCATGAGAGTAGCTGGATGGGTAGATGTTTCCACTGCAGCCTGATACCACACCCTCCCCGAAACCAGTGCAGGAGTGGAAAAGTGTGAACTAAGTGTTTTCCACACTGCTGGCCAGATGCACCAGAAGAACCAGAAGGGGGTTAGTCTGTTGGAGAAAAAATGGTGGGTGGAAGAGAGGTGGTGGTGGTGTGGGAGGGTGGGGGTGGATGGTGGGGGGTTTGCAGGGTTTAGTTAACCAGGTGTGAGTCATTAATTTTCCATTTCTCCTGTAAGACTATCCAAGTGCGCATGTGGGAGTTGATGAATTAAGTTGTCATATTGTTCTGAATCCAAACGTCATGAAAATGCACTGGAACCAAAAAAAATTGTCATCAGTAATTCTCATGAGCTACTGTTCTGCGTACTTGTGTGTTTTGCATGTAACCCGTTGCTGTGATACAGAGAGGACGAGCTTGGTTCGGGTTCAAATATGCGAGAGGAAACTTGGTGTGCGCTCCAGATTTGGTTTTATGTGTTTGAAGTATTTTCGACATGATTTACTAGCAGCATTACGACAATGCCGCAGCTCCCTTTCTGAGCTGGTATCTAAACCTTTATTGGCAGAGACGCATCAGGAGGATTCTTAAGAAAAAAGGATTTTTAGATACACAGAATAAATCACCATTAATGTGTTTTATAGCTTCCCTTCGCTCTCCAGATTTTTGTCTCTTTTTTTTCCATGATGCTGTGCAGACGTTTGGAAAGTTGAAGAGTTTTCAGAAAGCTCTGGTCTCAGGGATTTAGTACCCCTGTGTTCTCTTTTTTAATAAGGCAACCATGAATAACTGTAAGTATGTTCTTGCTGGTGAGAGCACGAGGCTTGTAAGTGACTAAAATTGTGCAGAAAGATTAAATATAGTGCAATTACTTGCACAGGTCAGCTGACGGGTATATCAGGAGGAAGATGGGCTTTAAAATCATCCTTTCCTTGGTTACAAGCTCCTTCAACATGTGCATCTCTCTTTTTTTTTTACCAATACTACAGGAGTGTCAGGTTTAATATGTGAACAGGCTCAGATTGAGGACACATCTGCCAGGTGTCAGACGGGCTAACACACACCAGCTGTGTGGAACTGCCTGTTCAGCCAGCCTCCCCCTCACACTTTTTTTTCACTTCATCATTGATCCTCCTCTCATCTGCTCCACACATGTCCCATCACATCCTTCCAGCTGAGGGGTGGGGCGGGTCCTCACAGAGGCAGGACTTTATATTATATAGTTATATGTGTTTGCCAGCGAGGGGCAGTGCAGCATCACCTCATGCTCGGGACCCTTATTAGAGCCTTGTGATTTCACTGATCTGACATAAGAGAGACATCTTGTGCGCGGAGGGCAGGTCTTAAAAACTGATTTATGCAGGCTGGAAGTGGTTGGTGTTTACATTAAGATTAGCATGTATAATTGAAAATGCGACCCATTAACTCCACAGGATCAAATGTGGCTGTCACATCAAAGTCTTCTATTAGATGCATTTTATCCTCCATTTACTTATTTTTTTAAACTAATAGTTGAAACGGGGCTGAGTTCCTCCATCTCTGCTTGGACAGTGAGGCAGCAGAATTAATGACTCACTCCTGGTCAGCTAAACCCTGCAGCCCCCCGCTCTTATTCAGCCCTGCAGGTGTAGATTTATAGTAAACGACTCAATTATGATAAAAGTGCATTAATGAACAACAATTGCTAATAGGAGGGAACAAATTTAGCATCATCTTATGTGTGCGGAGGGATATGAGTGCCTCACAGTGGCTGAGGTGAATGATTGATATTAAGTCACTTGTGTTCCTCAGAATATTCCAAATTAAAACCTTTAAGATCCCAAACGTGCTCGCACTGGCCAAATGTTTACTGCACCACTGAAATCTATCATCAGTGTCAGCTTCGTGTGAAATTATATTGAAACTTGGGTGCTTTCATTCAGATTCTCTGCATAATAAAATATATGTTTTTTTCCAAATCTGCAGCAGTTAGCCACTGATGATGACATACTGGCAATTTTTATGTTGCTATGATACAGACTGAGATTTGGGCATCATTTTTTTTTCTCTACTCTGGAAATTTGAATATTTGATAAGGGCAGTGGAGAAGATTAGAGTGGAAAACACTGGGACCAATTTTTGATTTAGCATTAAATATAATTAAAGTGCCTAAAACACAAGTACTCATTATTCAGAATCATATGAATGACATCACTGGATTATATTTATTTTTATATGAATTTAATGATATATAATGCTGTTAGTTACAATATATCAGGATTTTTTATTTTTAAAATCTGCAAAAAACTGGTTAAAACAAAGCTTTAAAGTAAACAGTATTGAGGTTTTGCAGACATGAGATCACTAACCACATGTCATTAACTTGCCTGCCATTCTGGACGTGTAACAATCATGGTGATAATTTAGGATCAAGTGAGCAGGACCCGAGCCACACGGGCCCAGAGACCGGGCTGGGAACACCTGGCAGCCAGCGGCCATAAAAGAAAAATTTCTATCCCTGACTGGGTGGCAAAAACCTCCTTGTGATTGCTTTGCTTGCTAACATATTACTGTGGTTGTAGTTTGAATGGAGGTTTCTACAAACACTGCCCAGCCGCTCTCTGACACCAGCCACAAATGCAGACGGTTTTCCTTCAAAGTAAAAGTTGCACCTTTTGAAACACGTTGGCTGCAGCGCTGAGGCACAGCTTTTACTCTGAAGGTGAAGCTTCGCCATTTCTGGTTTACGTCGCGCTTTTTTAAGTTTTACTACCTTTAGTGCATATTTGCAGACAAACATGAAAACTACATGTAACCAAAGCAATCACTAGGTTTTTGGTGCAGCACCCTCTTTGCAACCGATTCCATCCAGTGACAGCCAGAAACCTCCAGCAGTCGCTGCCAACCCGTTGGGGAATTTTCCCTTGGAACCGCTGGTTGCTCGTGTCCAGTGTAGTGGACAGCTCTTGAGCAATGTGCGCATGATGTCACACGATAAAACCTCAGCAGAATACAAATATTACAAAATACAATATTTACATCCAGAATATGGTGGAGTGTATGTAGAAAGCAGTTCTTTATAAAATACTTGTACTGTAATGCGCTTGAGTAAGTGTATTATGCTACATTTAATTGCTGGTCCTAGCCACACGCTCATCCAATGGCATTGTTGGGTGGGGCACTTTTATGAAAGACTGGGGACCACGCCATGTCCCCCACTCTGGACACGCCCCTGTTTCACTTTTATAATTTGGGTGTTTTGTGTGTGGATGGATGAACAGATGGATGGATGATGGATGGATGGATGGGTGGATGGATGAAGGGAACTGTAAATTGTGTCAAAACTGTGTTTTGTTATTTGACGGTGGGAAAAAAGCTGCTCTGTCAGCCTGTTGCACTGCTTTAGGGGACCCACATGGTTCTCTGCAGCGACTGAACCGGATCTCTTTGTTTCCTCTGAGGTCCTGTGAGTGTCTGATAATGGATTTGTGTGCTACACTGAATCCTGAGCTGGTGTGAGTGTGTTTATGCATGTGTGTGTCGTTGCTATAAATGTGTGCGTGAGGTCCAGCTGCAGTCGTACTCTCAGAGCGCTCTCAGGCACATGCCTTCTGTAAATGCAAATGGACAGCTATAAATAATCTGAGCAAAAACATTCAGCTGTGTACACTGTGAAGAGGAGCATGTGTGATTGTTGCATGACACAAACTGATCGCTACTTAAACCCTGTTTTATTTAGCCGGACACTTCATGGCTGAGACCTGATTACAGTTAAAGTGTTGATGTTGCATATTCACTGAAGTACACATACTCAGTACGCAAGATGATATATGCAACTGGAGGACCTAAAAATGTCCTAAACATGCTAACGTTTACGATGTGAAACAGTTAAACATTGGCGCCTCCTAGTGGTAGCTTTGAAAACACTGCTAATGGGCTACGAGTGACACAAAGGCTGAAAAAGCTGTTGCACTCTCCCAGAAATGTTTAGTCTAGTTCAAATAAATTGCTTTACATTATTTCTGCATCCAGTATTTTATTAAGGTTGGAATAAATGATGTGTGAGGCCTGCGCTCACCAATGAGCATCTTTCCACTGTTTTCATTTTCTGGCCTGCAAATGATCTATTAATATTTACTCTCACTGCGTTCATCCTCCACATCTGTTTGCTGTAAAAACATTTAGGCGGTAACATGCCAGAAATAATTGTGACGCTCAGCTTGTTTTAGACATGGAGGAAAAAAGAAAATGCAGCTTTAAGTTGCGAATGTTCCCTCTTGCATAATTCCTCACGCTGCCATTGTTTTGGCTGCTTCGATCAGTGAAAACAAGACTCCACTGTGCTACTATGTTTTCCTCTGCGGTGATGAGGGGAAGCCATGGTGTTGACACATTGGATGAGCCTGGCTGAACTCCTCAGAGCGGTGGTTTTTCAGTGACCCGAAATCACATGGGTGAACACAAACATGTGTCGCAGTGTCCAAGGCAGCTTAGATTTCCTTGAAATGAAGGCTCTTACTGCTTGAGGCCCAAGATAGAGCGTGACAGCATCTGGGTGATAGTTCAAACTGCCTTTTTTTGGTCGAACTATACTATATATATATATATGTTTGTTTCATAAAGCAAACACTGACGCTGAAATTCTGAGGATGAACTCAAAACGTGAACTTTACAGAGGGACCCCTGATGTTCTTGGTGTGACAGCTCTGCAGCCGCTTTCAGCAGCTTTACTCTTTAACTGTCCTCACTGGTGTTCAACTGCAGGCCAACTTTGAAAAGTTATGCTTTGTTTGCATTTCAGTGGTCATACTGCTGCGCTCGTCTAGAAAGGGAGTGCAAGGGCAGAGTTTTATGGCCATCAAAGCATGGACTGCACAGTGTACACAAGTATAAACACTCTGACTCAGTGCCTGCAGTTCTGCACGACAGCCATGCATTTATAATTCAGTAGAGCTTTGTTTGTATATAAATTACTAACATATGTTTACCACCTGAAGTTTATAGGACCAGGTTCAAAGAAATCTAGAGCAGTGTCCTTGACTATGACTTGGTCAAGGCAGTTATGGGGTGGCTCCCACACTTAAAATGAACCAGCACACTCTGGCATGACGTGTCAGCTGACTAAAAAAAAACATTTGAAGATTGACTCTGATACTGAAGAGGCTCATCCAAAGCAAAATATTCTGATAAAGAAGGATCAGCATCAAATGACCCCGGTAGAAATGACTACATTATTCTAAAAGGTGCTGTATCTGCATTCTCCACTAGAGGTCAATAGCCTGTTTCTTTACACTGCATTTTAAGCACTGGAAAATGCAAACTTCTTCCACATGAAGGAGAGCACCCCCCCCCCCTCCCTTTTCTTTTAC
>VUQK01021604.1:83856-103071 GCA_015106715.1 Bujurquina vittata | reverse complement strand
AAACATACCCAAGGACTGCTCCTCACTTATTATCTACAACCAGAGCCCTGGAGCTATGTCTGCATCCTTCTGCCTTCCCTCCACGTATGTCGCGCCACAAGTCCCTCTCTGGAAAGCATTGATTATTTTGGCATGAGCCAGGGAGAAAGAGAGGTGTGATTTCTTTTGTGTTTCCTCAAGAAAAAATATCAGCAAAAATAAATATTTTTTTTGAGCATGGTGCAGCCACAAGAAAAATATGAGCACATTGGGGAAGAAATAAAGATGATGGATTTGCTAGCTGACGTGAGCAGCATGCGTGTGTGCGTTTGTGTGTGTGTGTGTGTGTGTGTGTGTGTGTGTGTGTGTGTGTGAGTGTATTTGAGCTCCGCACACTTTTTGGCTGCTACGGTTGGTGCATTGTTTTCGTTCGTGTGCATGTCGTTTTTGAACTGTACATCCAGAATAGTATTATCTGTATGTAATTGTGTGCCTCTGTTTGCAATGTCTCTGCTCTGTGTGTGTGTAAAAAGAGGCAGAAAGACTACTTGCTGAAGAGAGCGACCAAAGCTGCAGGCACTGTGAGGCTCCAGGGAACCACTTGAGATTGCAGGCAGAGGGACTGATAAGGCAGCTAGCCATTCATCAGGCCAAATGAAGGCAGTAAAGTTGACTGGAGGGACCGAGGCATCGCCCCAGGATGGCTGTCGGGCCTCACAGTACAGACCTGTGACTAACACATGAAAGCAGGCATGCATGCATGTACATACACACACACACACACATACACACACATAGCCAAAGAATGGGGAAGGAAGGCTGGATGAATGGACTAGGTGGAGGAATAGGATCCTGGACTCCTGTACTGGCTCAGGGGAGGAGGCGGAGGAAAGAAGTATAACAGACCTCCAGGAGCAGAGGCCCCACCTTCTCAGAGCTACACCCAGCAACTGCGGCTCCTGTTTGGGGTACACGTGGCCCTCTCCACTCAGAAAACATCTATCAGACAGATATTACTGTAATCCAGAGGTGATACATTAGCTTGGGTGCTAGGGGGGCAGTGTGTGCTGGTGATGGATACCTCTAGAGTTCCCTGGTGTTGTCACAGAGGCCTCTAAGAGAGAGCTCTGGTGCGGCTGCTCAGCTCACTACAGCTAATGCTTTCCTGCTTTATGTCATAGTTTGAATTTATTCCACTGTAATAGTCTTTGTATTTTATTCTTAATCATTCCACCCAGAGGATAGAGACATATTTCCACAATAGGAAGTACTGCAAAGTTGCACACTTATGAAAGCAATACATTACTTAAGCACTTAGGCCAGCCAAAGAAGCTACTTTAGAGTGTTGCTGGTTTGTTTATAAGACTATATTAGTGTCTCAGTGGTGCTTTGATAGAGCTTGTACCATCAATTTGCACAAAGACTCTATCTTTGCTTACATAAATCCCACCTCAGGGTTATTATGAATCTGATTTATTTGCTCCTCTTATGTTTATTATTGTGTTTTATAGTTTATATTCTGTGTTAAACATCATCAATAGGACTGCAGAGCATGTGTGTCTCATCCTGCAAGGGATAAAAATGGTTTATGGAGCAGTGAGTGCCAATAAACAGGCAGCCACAGCCTTTTGGATGTACATCTTTAATGTTTTATCCATGATGAATTCAATAGCTTAGCACAGGTTCAAGGCCAAATAGTAAGCGTTGACAGGACTTCCCAAAGGTAGCTACGCACCGCAGCAAGAGGAGATTGAGCTGTTTGCATGAGTGGGGCTCTGGTCATATTTCTGTTTTTTCTGGCTGGATGTGCACCTGCCAAATGGCCAGAGTGAAGCAACTCACGAGCCAAACAGAACATACACGGCTGGAAGGTGAACCGACCACCTTCCCTTCTGCATTTTGTGTCCAGTTCTGATCTGGTCGTCTGGACACAGTCATTCTGATGTTATCTTGGACCAATAAAGAGGTGTGGTGTGTGAACTGAAGGCCGTGTACGAGATCTGTCTCAGGCAAGATGAAAAACAGACAGTTCACCAAGGACAGCAGAACACACTGCTGTTATCACCAATACAGCGATAGACCTTACAGTGTTCTGTGACAGCCAATAATAGGAAAATAAAGGCAACTGTAAGTTTTCTTTTTATAGATCACTGCCAATTCTATCACAATATCAGGCACTGGAAACGTACGACTGGACTGTTTTCTTTAAATATGTGCCCTGCTAACACGCTGTTCAGCTAATCTAACCAACAATTACAGCCCCAATTCACAACAAGCAGTGAAATCACAATCCATCGAATGAATCGTAAAAAAAACACAAAGAAGCAATTCGAGTCGAAATCTCTTTTCAACCATTTAGCACAACGCACTATCGAGCTCGCCTTTTCACTTTGGCGTGTTTATTGCTTCAAGGCCAGGTGAGAACAATCAGCTCCATCCTAATTCACAGACCCACATTTTACAAAGTTTTCATGCCAGGTGTAAATGAGAGAATGTGCGGATTTCCTCGTGTTTCCACCCTGGCGCCTGTCTCTGCTGTGAGTGAGTCTTTGATAGCGGTTGCACTGTGAGACAGACAGGCCTGTGCCAAGACGATGGCATCAAAAAGCTGACGATTGACAGCTACTGACAGCCATCTTCCTCCTAAACACACTTCAGGTCCCTTGCGCTTCCTCTCTCTCCCCCCTTTCTCTCCTCTCTCTATCTGTCTTTTTTCTTTCTGTCGGGGGAAATTGAGGAGACGCAGAGATAAAGAGAGCGATGTCGTAAACTGGCACCTGTCATCATGTTTTGTTTTGGTCAGGGCACTGAGAACATTCGTAAAGTTTTAAAAGACATTTTGAAGGATTTACTACTTTCACAGTTACCATCTGAGTCTCCAGGTGATGGTTTATATAATTTTTTTTTTAACATAAGCTTAAGCACAAGCGATGTTAAAACAGAAATATGTGTGTCTGCAATTTCTAATGAGCTCAAAGCCTGACAATTTTCCATGTGAACAATCAGACAGAAATTAATTTTTGACATTAATTTGGCTAAATATGCTAAGACAAAGTATTTACTGCAGATACTTAACCCTCTTAGTTTTGTTTTCCACGACATGCCACATCAATGTGAAATGCTGTCACGGAGACCGAGATGCCTGACATGAAACACAAAGAACGTGAGATATTTGCCAGGCAGATATGAGCACACATGCACACACTCGCACACAAAAGCGGGGCTTTCACGCGAGCGGCACACATTTAAATGAATGCCTGCATCATGCACACACCTGAAATTTCTCAGGTTGTTGCTGTGTTTCATCAGCTCCAGTTTGTGCCAGTGTTTCTTCACCATGTTCAACCAGTGGAGGTATTATCTCCTGACACACGTATCCTCCTCTAAATGATTTATCTTCATCTTCAGCAAGTCACCTAATCAAAACTGAAAGAAGAGAGCTTAATGCCATTCAGAGATCCCACTGCTTTCAACTGCATTTACTGTCATTATGAAAATGAATGGCGGCAGCTGAGAACTCAGATGTTCTTTCATGTCATGACGAAGGATCTCTTAATGTGTCTTATGATCTTTGCCTTTGCTGCCTTTGACTGAAGGCCTTGGCTGGGGACTCGACTAATCACGTTACACATTTTACACATTACTTTCAGTATCTGTATCAACACTGTGCCTCCTTTTCTCGCCCGCTGTATTTGTCACTAGCGTATGTGTTCCTCATCGGGATCATTAGCGCTTACTGAAAAGAGCACAGACTAAGGGACATATAAAGTTTCACCTGACTTGAAGCTGGTGGTCTCTTTGTGCAGTGACAGAACATTGGCTCTGAGGAGTCTAACAAGACAGGAACTGTCAGATCTCTCATTGGACAAAGGGTCTTTCTGCTCTGGAAATGTTGCACACATGCTCACAAATGTTGCTGTATTGTCAGCATTGTAAAAAACAACCAAGTGTCCAAGAAAAGTGGAGAGACCAACTTTTTTCAAGCTATTTACAAGAATTAGCTTCAAGATACTTGCTTTGTCTGTGTAATAAGTACACCAACGCAAGTAAAATTATTTCCGTGTGAGCTCAGTGTGACACATAATTAGCTTTTGAGGTTGTCATGCGTTTGTTGAGTGGAGGTGTTGATGTTCTTTTGCACAGCTTGTCTGCGGGATGTCACCGCTGTAGTAACTCCTGAGTAGTGGAACTTTATTTAGACTTTTTTTTTTTTTTGAAAGAACCTATCACCAGCTGTATTTTTCAGAGTTATCTTCCAGATGTGCCATTGTAAGCATGGGATGACATCTTCATCTCACCCCTAATCCACAGCCTTCTGCTGGGCGTGTTTGCTTAGGTTTTATACATGTTTACAGAGAATGTAATTACCTCTTTTAGACATGCAGCTGTTAGAAAAACTGATTTTTATGGCTCATGGCCATTGCCAAAAAATATAAGCTCCCTAGGCTTAATCTGTCAATTATTAAATCATAATTACATTTTCTTTAAAGCCATTAGTTACAGAGGTTTAACAATCCCTTTGTGTTAGGCCAATAACTTTTTTGACGCTTTTTTTTTATGAAGAAAAAAAAATCATCATTTAAATCTTAATGATGTGTCTGAATCCTTCCCCCAATTTAGCTAACACAGTGCCGAGATGATTCATGGCAGATGAAGGCATGATTTATAATTAGATTATAGCTTGATGGAGTAGAATTTATTAATGATGATGAAGACACATACACAAAGCCTTTAATGCATTTGCCTCCACACAATCCCCTTTCCCTCCGACTTCATTGGCACATTGCTCACTCATCTATAGTCAGCTGCTGGCTCCTGTTACCAATTTGCGGTAACACATTCTTACAAGAAATTATGCACAAGCATAGAGAAGCCAGCCTTTACGTGATAGCCACAATACGCATTTGCCTTTAAAACTTAAAGTGGGAGTTAAATTTATTGAGGGTGTCACATGGCAAGAATGAGTAATTATTCCCAACACCCCCGTGGACCCAGTGGTTAATGTATTCCACGGCCCTAGGGGGAGCTGTCAGCAGGAGGACATCATCTCTGCTGCTTTATTCGCTGACCATGTTGGACGGTTCAGAATTCAAGATTCACTCTACACAACCACAAATCATTCTCTTAGGGTATGATTTTTTTTTCCTGTTATCCTCATCTCTTGTTCTCAGTTTCTGCAGCTCTGCAAATATGCTTGCTAAAGTTTCTTAGATGTACTATTCAAACTTTCTTGAGAGGCACAACAATTGCTAGATTGTTTCACACCCAGGGTGTTGAAGAGGCATTCAGAGGAGTTATAGGTTTGTTTTTAAGCACCTGCTTTTCCAGAAAAGGAAACGGTTATGGATTTGCTGCTGGTTTTGAAGTCTGAACCATCAAACATTTGTGTTTATCACTTGAGAAGGCTATTGTTTTGTTGACTTCCTGTATACTGTTTAGTGAGACATTCTGGCAACTACTCATTGCTTGTCTCAGCAGCTGTTGACAATAACTTATCAAAAAGGAGAATACAAAGTCTCCCTTTGATCTCGGCATTGTTTGGGGAGCTGGTCAGTAACTGGGTCAACCTGTGTTCACACATAGGTCTGCTTTTCTCGTAACCCACTTATTGTGCTTTAAGGGTGTGCTTCATTGTTCAGCACAAATGTTCAGCAGTTATTTTTTTTGTTTGTTTTTTGCTGTTTTGTCACAAGTTTAAAGCTGCTCTTATCTACAGAGAGGTGACTGGTTAAATGAAAACTCGCTGAACTCTGACAGATTCTCCAAATCTCTGAAACTCTTCAGGAGCAGGAATGTAACCCCATTCTTCCAACAGATATTCCCTCACTTGGTGTCCTGATGGTGGTGGAGAGTGCACATGGGTGGAGATCTAGTCATTAGGAGGGTTTATGGTTCACATACATTTCTATATAGATGAGGCCACTGTCATGCTAGAAGAGCCCATTCCTATAATGATCGAAATGTTTAATCACAGGAAAATGCTACAGTCACACTACGGAAAACAGCGTTTGGCAACACGACCAAAAGTATTGCAGTCATGTGCAATGACCTTAAATCTTATTGTCTTTGAAATGGTTACTTTGAAGATGGTGGCGAGGTGGCGTCAGGACAGTCTCTGCTATTAGTTTGTAGTCGAATGGGGTCAAGTTTGCAATTAGATGTTGTCTTGGGGTAACCCGTGCCCTACAGGCCTGTTGTCCAGTCCTTCATCGGTTTATTTTAATTTCATTCATATCCAGATTTTTGGTATTTAGTTTAAGCATTAACATTCATTATTTCCATGCCGTAGTAAAAAAACACAATGGGCTCTAATATTCAAAACCATTTAATTGCACCATGTTAGTTTACCTAAATGTTTGTTGAATGCTCTGCTCCATGTTGCCACCATCTTGGAGATTTGGACTGCCAAACAGGATGTGGAAGTTTCCAAGTCTCTTTATAGTAGGGGTGATTTGGGTCTCACTATGAGAGTAGGATTTCAGAGGGGGGAATTTGCCACTTTTCTTGTGAAAGTAGTCTTTTGGTACACTTTAAAACTATCTAAGGTGTTGATAATTGTGTGTCGGAACTTCAAAGTGGTAACTGTAACGTTTGTGTTGTTCATAGGTGGAGAAATCGTTAATTGAATCAGTTAATTGGTGATTTCTCATGTGGTTTATTCTGGGGGAGGGGCTTAGGTTTTATAAGCCAGGGTCAATGCTCCTGAAAGTCAGAAAGGGTGCCGTAGCAGGCCTAGTGTGTTGGCTAGGGCCCAATAAGCCATGGGGCGTAGTCATTAGGTTTAGTTATTTTTTGGAATTCTTTTGAACAGTTTAAGTTTGTTTTTGTATCGGGTTTTTTTTGGTCATATCACCAGCCTGTCCTGCTTGTAAACAGTTCATTTGTAAATAAATTGTACATCGGGTGAAGAAAATTCCGGCCTCCAAGTGTGTTTCCTCAACTTCAGCTGTGGCATTACTACAGATGTCATATTTTTGTAAAACCCCAGCAATATACTGTGATTAATTAGTAAAAATCACAACTCTGTTGCCATCTACATACATAGAAGTTCACATTAAACAGAAGTTTACTTTAACTGCTTACATCCAGAGTCCAGCCAGACCCTCATAGCTCAGAAACAGACACAAACAGCAATGCTCAGCGACCTCTTTTTTTATTTAGGACTAAAAGCAGAATACAACCAGCTGGCAACCAGTTGAGTCAAGTCGCTTGTTGCAAAGAGATGGATTGCACATGAGCTGGCTCATAAGCAAAGACTGGCACTCTATTTTGATTGCAGACAGTCTGAGTTGGACCCCGACTGGTTGGAGACAGGTTTCCTCCCACCAGGGGCACCTGTGCATCACATTGTGTTTAAAAGTGATTGATGCTGAGGGTGTTGTACACCCAACCTCTGGGCATCCAGTTGGCTACTTGCAATCAGTCACCAAATGTGAAAATATTCAATGCAATCACCAGGGAACCACCAATTTTTCCTAATGGCCAGGAGATTACTGTCCCATTTTTAATCTAGTGTGACTGAGCCATTAAGGATAAGTTTGTAAGCAAAGTGTGCGTCACACAAAGCCAACAAATCCTCTCACTGTAAAGGTCAAGGTTTCATGTTTTCTCTTTCATTTCTCATCCATCTGTATATTTCTAAATTATCAGTCGAAACGGGTGCAGTTCCATACAGACAAAACTACAGAATTTAGATACACAATAAGGTGTTTCTCCCAGGAGTTGGAAGAGATCAAACTAAAACTAAAGTGAAATTATAAGAAGAATGTTATTTGATGGAGGTTTCATATTAGGGTCAATATTTTCAAAGCTGTCCCATCTCACTATGTATAGACGTCTCTTTAAAAATTGTTGTTTAAAACTTCACAGGCAAGAACTTGGAACTACGGTTATAAATTGACCCCCCTCCCCCCAAAAAAAGCAAAATATTACATAATGTTTAAATGTGATGACTAATTTACAAAAAGAAAAAGCTGTTAAAAATGTGTTACTGTAAATCAACTTCTATCATGAGCTACTGCTATTTCAATTCACACAGTAGGGACAGGATTTCTTTTATTAGCCTTCTGATCCTCCGGGCATCATGAGTTGACACAATTCAGAACATGGTGTCTGGGGCATTTGTTCTTAAACACTATGAAAGCAGTTTCATAGGGTTCAAGCAAAGTGTAACTTTTATTTCTAGCTTTCACAGTACCCATGAGTGTAGCTCCAAGACAAATATGAGGCCTTGTTCTTTTAAATAGCACTGATAACAACTTTGCCTTTTGCATCCATGAGAAATCTGCCATTATCTATTGATTCAGTCTCCCCCTGCATTTTGGTGACTTACGCCTCCCTCTAATTCCCATTACCAGAACACTGTACCCTTATCAAGGGAAACAATAAGCCACTTGTCAGGTCTCCAAGAAAATATGAGGAAGCATCTGCCTGGACCTGAGGAACTCATGACTCTGTGGCGAAAAAGTGGCCCACCTCCCTCCTTCTGTCTGCATCTCTCCCCACAGCCCTCCCCTTTGTCAGTCCTCTCCATGACCTCTAGAAAGGTATTTTGGCAGGGATGTTTTGGAAGCAACTGAAGAGCAGAGTAAATCCGATCATCCAGGGATAAGTCAGAAATTGAATTTCACTCCTTCTCCATGGAGCATCCTTTTCTTGCACTGCAGTTTGGGAATAACTGTGTTGTGTGTATTCGGGATGCACAAGTGGGTGTTCAGGGAGGGGTAGTGAGGTGGAGGGGGACACCCCCAAATAGAAGCCCTGCTCCTGAGCCGTAAACCTGTCACAGAGATATGTCTCTGTCGATGATGGCATCCGACTTTTTTCCCATCTGCCCCTGCGCAGGGCTGTTATCTCCTTCCTCCCTGCTATGTCTCCCTGCTCTTTAAGACAAAGGGTAATAAAGCTATAAATTGTGTGGTCTGTGGAAAGTATGGACATTCTGTCTGGGAGACGCTGTAAGACCTGCCATAAAGCACCCTCAAAGTCATAGCTAAAGATTTACAGTTATTTAACATCCTCCTCTTCCCCTAAATCACAGTGATAAGAGAATTAAGTGATGGCTATAGGTTCTTTGTCCTTACTCTATTGATTTTCTTCGCCCCTCAGAAGGATCCTGAACATTATAATTATTGAGTCCTGCAGTTTAATGTAGGTTTACAGAGTAAGAGAGGCGCCCTCAGTTCGATTCTAACACAGTTAAAACAAAAGACACCCGTTTTTCAATTCGGTAATGGGCTTCCAATTATGCTTCATTTACCTTGTTTGGCCAGAAAATGTTTTATCTGAGGCCTCTGCGCTATAAACAGCTTCTTTGTGCAGTGACAAAACCTCAGTAACAGCTCTATTTATCTTAAATGCAGGTCTGCTTCTTCAGCAATTATTCAGCCGTGTGGATTCAAGAATTATTTGTAACCCAGATTGTTCATTAAGAACATGGCTCCTGTTGTTAGATATGTGACATCAGAAAAGCCTCTCTGTTAGATAAAAATCGAGATCAGCTGATGTGTGTGTCGCTGTCTATCTTCCGATTATGAAAGTTTTAGCTGCCCTGTAAACTACTAATCTGAAAATACAATGTGACCTTCTGCTAGCGTGTGTTTTCAAATCCTTTGTCGCCAAGTGCATGGCTTTATTTTCCTGAAATGTAAAATTTTCTTTTGAAGGTTGCTCATTAAAAAAGCTTCTGAAATCATAGATTGTTAGTGTACATCAATCACAGCAAATGGCTTGACTGATGCTGACGAGAATTCAGTATATTCAGAGGTTTTGTTTGTGAGTTGCATATATGTGCTGTATATGTAGATAGCATTCCTGCCAATTATAAAGTCATGTCTGAAAACAAAGGATTATTTTCCTTGATAATGATAATGTAACATTACAGAAAGTAAAAAAAGATGGACTCAGCTCCCATGACACTGGTTTCTGAAGTCCTGTTTTGAAGCCTTGAGATGAGTATTTCTGCCATCCCCATCTTGGTAGAAAAAAAAATGAATGTGACAAGAAGGGATAGGCAGAGGTGGCAAAAGTGCAGATATTCTGTCCTTAAGTAGAAGTACAGATATTTATATTTTTAAAAAACTGAAGTACAGATTCAACTTCTTTTACTCAAGTAAAAGTGAAAAAGTACAGACTCTGAAATGTACTCAAAGTAAGAAAGTAAAAATAACTCATTGGAGGACGTTTATGCCAGCTGTTTTTGTGCAAGGCTGACTGAACCTCGTGCTGTATTAATGTAATAAAACAATTTTAGTAGATGGGAATACAAACTTTATTTCCATCTAAATCATAATTCTAATGAATGTGCTTGAACACTGTTATGTTGAATATGAGCAGAAGAAAAAGAAAGAGGATTACTTGCTGTTGCCTACGCTGTAGGTGTAACCCCTGACTCTGCTTGCACACATAAACACAAAGATTTATGCAGTTAGGGGTTAAAGTGGGATTCGGCAGGTGGAGGAGATTGGTCGTAGTGACTCAGCATGGGGATAAGAATCACTACTGTTGTGTGCAGGCTGTGATCAGTTCACATGTTGCTGCTGCTCTGAGGTTTACTGCTCTTTGTGGATTTTCACAACTTAATTCAATAAGATATAACCCAGTATTTCACAAACGATCTTGACTGATTTCCATTCCCTTCACTGACAATAGACTGTTTATACTGTCTTTATACTACACAGTATACAGTTGATATAAAGATGGCATTCAGTGAATAAATTTAAGCAGTCAGCTTAAATCGTTTCCTCCATTTGTCACAAAACGCAGGTGCACAGTGATGTGAAACAAAAACTTCCTTCAGATGCGTTAAACCTAAAGTAGTGAGCCTGAAAATATAAGGAATAGAAAGTACAGCTATTTGTTTAAAGATATAGGGAGTAGAAGTAAAAAGCTGTCAGAAAAATAAATACTCAAGTACAGATACCTAACAAAGTATTTGTACACCATTACTTCCCGCCCCTGGGGATTGGTCTGACTGTGAATCCACTCAATCATTGGCTAAGGACTTCTCAATCACAAGTTGTTAGCCAATGAACATATTGATAATCCTCCTTTTTACCAACATTTACAAAACACACTTAACTTTTTATTAAATATGACTTAACAGGAATGACTGAGACCATAAATTCCACATGAAAGGGCTTACAGGGGTCAAGTCATAATGATGTTTTCCTACAGACTTCTATAGGACTGAAAGGTCTGTGTGCAAACACAAACACAAACACAAACAAACAATTTGTGGGGTATTGAGTTAAAGTGCCAAAACGACAGTTCCTTGTACTAAAAGACACAGTCAGGAACTGGTCAGTTTTTCCAGTATATTTTTTAGCCTTTTGTTAGCCAAAGTAAGCACTGTGACAGTGAATTACTGCTAACCAGAAAGCTGACAACGGCTAGCATTAGCATTAGCAGAAAGCTTCCCTGGTGCTTCCAGGAAATAGTCCTAATCAGTCCAAAAGTTGGTACAGTGAAAATTCCAATCTCAAGGCTTCAAAAAACATTGTGACAATGGCTTTGCCCACCATTTATAGTTTATGTTTATGTGAAACAAACAAAAAAAATGGACTATAACAAAACTTTTTATTTAATATTTTATTATTATTTAGCAAAGCACCAGTCACATACAAGGCAATGATGTTGTCCATCAAGTCCTAATACCTACATCCATATGACCACTGCAAAATCATTCATGCTAATGCTTTCTAGCCCTAAAAAAATAGCTGAACTTATTTATATTTCTTCATGAAAAATAGACCAAATAGCAAGTTTAACATTAATATGGGTAGATGGAATGATTTAAGTACGGTAGTAAACTTACTGCTGTGATTTTACTGCTTCTGTTTAGTGTTAATGCTCTCAAAATTGACATTTCTTGCAGAGGCTTTTGTTTTGTACTCTGATAAACAGGCAGCTTCTTTACAAACTGTGACACATGAAATTAACAGCCAGCAGATAAAGAGCTTGAGGTGGAGAAGACTCAAATAGGGTTAAAAAGGTGAATTCCGGATGTAGGCCTACTCAAATGGGTCTCGAACAACATTGCATTTATTATTGTCTTTTTATTCTGCTAATCAATAGTTAAGTAATATAAACACTTGCTCGCCAAGAAATTAAATAATTTTTAATGTCTGCCGAGGTGATTCAGATTGTTATTTAAATATGCAAGCATGAAGGTATAAACTGATACACCCTCTCCCTCTCTATTTTATTTTATTTTAATGTGAAAAAGATACTGAAACGTAAAATGCACACACACAAACACACACACACACACACCCCTTAGGCGCCAAAGAGGGCCACAGCGCCACTTACCACTGCCTGACAGTTGGCTTCTTAACAAAGACGCGGGGAATGTAATTAAATCATTTACCTTTGATGCCCAGCCAGCATTGTAATTAATTAATTCACCCTGGGTGCGCAGGAATTACATTCACCAAGAGACATGGGAGGAAGAAAAAAGGTTGTTCTGCATACTTTGGGGATAAAACCCGACGCTGTGCCCTGCCTTTCTCTCTCCCTCATCGGGCATCATCATGGCCACCGCGGTCCTGTGAGACGGGGAGTAAAGAAGTTAAGTGCCTCACTAGTTGAAATAATGACCCTGTGCTGATATTTAGGCCTCATCAGCCAGAGTGCCTGAGGCCAGATCAGACTGTTGAAGGAGGACTGGCCTTGCTTGCACATCTCCCTCATTTGGTTTGACCTTTGCAGCAGCTGTGATATGGGAAGGTGATTGCTGTCAACATCATCAGTGTCACACAGCTCCAGAAATAGCCTCCGTTGTAATCAGCAGCACCTTTGGGAGAGCCTGGCATAATGACTCCTTGTACAGATACAGGTTGTGATATAAAATTCAAACATAATGTCAAACAATAGTGATGCTGCTCTTCTTTGCCCCTTAATTGATTTAGCCTGTCACTGCTGTTTCTTCTTCAGAAAATCATTATGTTTTGTAGGGTATGTAAGCAGAGACTTTTTGGTATGAATATGTCTGTTTTTTTTGTTTTTGCTTTCTCTTTTTTCTTCTCTTTTTTTGTACTTTGCACTGTCTGTTAGTTCTTTGCCTTGGGTGTATTTTTTTTTGTTGTTGCAGAAATGATTATCACATTTTTGCATTGGATCTGAGTCAGACCTCTGTAGCACTTTGCAAGATGCTCAGAAGGCAGCCCGAAGCAAATTCTTCAATGTCATCCTTCTGCCTTTCCAAGAACATCAAGCATTTGAATCAATGGACTTTCATCAGCTATCTAATTTTTTACCCCTCCATATCACTTAGCTACTGCACTGCCAGTCAAGTAGAAGAAATACAGCGGTGTTGTTTTCTTTTTTCCTCTGTTTGTAAATTACTGCCACGGCAAAGTTAAAAGCATCTGAAACCACTTCTGTAAATTATTGTCAATAAATGGCCATGAATCATATAGATCTGTGAAAAGTTTGATTTATTATTTTGGGCTGACTGCACGCAGATATATTGCAGTGAGAGCTGCTGGGTGGATTTGGTGGGCTCTGTGGGCACATTTATCATTCTGAAGCCATTTTTAATGTGTACCACTATTAGGGCTTGTACTGTTCTATCTGTAATAGGCTATCCTGGCTTCTGAGTGTCAACATTTCAGTCATTCAGCTTTCTTATCTGAATGACTTTATTTATTTATTTTTTCAAAAACACATTGTGACTATTTTCCTATTGTTACACGTGATGTGAAAATATTGATTTCTAATGCTATTTGAAGCAGGGCATAAATTAACATCGCTGCCTATTTTATTGTAATTGTAAACACTTCTGGATATAAATTCACTGGACATCTGTCTTGCTAGTGCTGTTTTGGACTCCTTTTGCATCCATAATTGTCTTAATTCTTTGTGGTATAGATTCAGCAAGGTGGGGGAAACATTCCCCACCCTGCTCTGTGACATCCAAAACTTCCAAACATTCAAAGATTTTGATCCATATTGACATGATAGCAATACACAGTTGCTGGAGATTTGTCAGCTGCACTTCCATGATGTGAATTTCCCGTTCCACCACATCCCAAAGGTGTTCTATTGAACTGAGATCTGGTTGCTGTGGAGGCGATTTGAGTACAGTGAACTAATTGTCATTTCCAGGAAGCACTTTGAGATTATTTGAGCTTTTTGACATGGTATGTTATTCTCCTGGAAGCAGCCCTCAGAAGATGTCTACTTGCCCATCTTCTGATGGGCCAGCAACAGTACTCGGTTAGGCTGTGGTGTTTAAATGATGCTCAATTGGGTCAAAATATCATCCACATCTTTACACATCCACCACCAGTCTGAACTATTGATACAAAGCACGATGAATCAATGTTTTCATGTTACTTGTGCCAAATTCTGACCCCACTATCTGAATGTCGCAACAGAACTTGACATTCATCAGACCAGGCAAGATTTTTCCAGGCTTCTTTTGTCCACTTGTGGTCAGCCTGTGTAGCATCAGTTTCCTGTTCTTAGCTGACAGGAGTGGCACTCAGTGTGGTCTTCTCTGTATCATTTGACATGTTGTGTTTTCAGAAATGCTCTTCTGCATACCTTTGCTGTAACAGTGGTTATCTGAGTTACTGCCGCACTCCTGTCAGCTCAAAGCAGCTTGGCCATTCTCTTCTGACTTCTGACATCAACAAGGCATTTTCATCCAGAGAACTGTCGCTCACTGGATGGTTTCTTTTTTCCTTTCTAAACCCTGGAGATGGTTGTTTGGGAAAATCCCAGCAGATCAGCAGTTTCCGAAATACTCAGACCAGCCCATCTGGCACCAACAACCAGACCACGTTCAAAGTCACATAAATCACCTTTCTTCCCCGTTCTGGCGCTCAGTTTGAGCTTCAACAGGTTGTCTTGACCATGTCTTCATGCCTAAATGCACTAACCTGCTGACATGCAATTTGCTGATTAGATATTTTTCCTACCAAGCACTATACCTAGTGCAAATAACAGATTTGGATGCTGGTATATAATCATTATATAATTTTAAATCCTATCATTAGAAGTGGAGAATAACGTACTAAAGGTCATTGCAACAGTACAGATACAGCAATGTAAAAATGCTCTTTAACATGAAAAATGCAAGCAAGCAGTTCAGTCGAATTAGACGAAAGGTGTACTTATCAAGAGGAAAAATTTGATTGACATGAACTGTCACAGTGTTTTACACCAGAAAGTTCATGACGTTTTCAAATGAAGACATGGACTGTCCAATGATTACTTTTAATGCAATCTTTTGCCCAGTTTATTATTAATTAATTTAGTTTTCTGTAAATGTAATGAGGCACGAGCAATGAAGATAAATTTAGTGTTAGCTAGCGCTGTCATTTACTTATCTTTTAAGTATATGGCCCAGCAGTTGGATATGTGATGGTCTGACCAACGAAAGGCATTGGGTTTTTTTAATACAAATCAGACATGTTGTGCCAACTAACTACAGAGCATTTGGCAGTGAATCGGTTTTTGTGATTCCCCCTCTGGTTTAACTCAAACAATCAAGATGTGACCGCATTCAGATTTCAAATTTAGTTCAGTTAGGAATTACAGTCATTTGTGGCTTGGCTGTTTCGTGCGATAGTCATAGCCGTGGCATTGGCGGTGGCGGCCTCTGTTCCACAGAGACTTTAACACTGGCCATAACTCGAGAACGATGTCACCTAGGGATGTTCAAATTCACACCATAGATGCACAGATACACAAGACCCATCAAACATCACACACTTTTTCACTAACTTTACTGCACTTTGAGCCCTCTCCCCCTTCCCCCGGTATGATTCCAAAAAGCCGAGCACTGGCATTCGCTCAGCAGTGCTCTTGTTATACATCGTCCCTCATTTTCAGAGACTCAAAAGTAATTGGCCAAACTAATATAATTTTAAATATAAGGATTGTTTTTTACTTTACTGCAGTTTCTGCTTATTTTTGAGATTTCTCTGTTTCCCTCAGTTTTGTCTTCAATAACTGAAAAATATGCTCCGTTGGACTGAGATTAGGTGACTGACTTTTGAAGAATATCCTTTTTCTTTTGCATTAAGAAAATCTTGCTCTTTTTTTTCTTTTTTTCTTTTTTTGCAGTGTGCTTTGGATCATTATTCATTTGCATTCATTGAAGCGCTATCAGATCAATTTTACAGCATTTGGTTGAATTTGAGCAGAGAGTATAGCCCTGTGCTGTTCAGAATCCATCCTGCTGCTTCTGTCAGCAGTCACATCATCAATAGACACTAGTGACCCAGCAGCCAAACATGCTCATGCCATAATATTACCACGTTTGCCCTGTTTGACAGATAATGTGGTATGCTCCTCTCCTCTTCCCATTGTTCTGGCACAAGTTAATTTTGGTTTCATCTGTCCAACAATTATTTTTCTCTTGTAGATGTTTTCCAGCGAAGTCTGATTTGGCTGCCTTGTGCTTGAGTTTAACCAGTGGTTTGCACTTTGTTGTAAACCCTCTGTATTTACATTCACAAAGCATCTCTTGGTTGTAGAGTTCAACAATAGCACGCCTACTTCATCAAGAGTGTTCTTGATGTTGTGAAGGGGTTTCTCTTAACCGAGGAAAGAATTCTGTATTTATCCACTTTAGTTGTCTTACATGTTCCTCCAGCACTTTTGCTGTTACAAAGTTGGTCAGTGCATTCCTTCTGTTTAGGAATGTACCAGTTGATTTGATTAGAGAGTTTTTACTATCTCTCAGCTATCGAATGCAAGTTCAATGCCTGCTATCAAAGGCAAATCTTTTCTCTGCTTAATTTGTTGTGGAACAATTCGGACACAGGCCTGACATGATAACGAAGCTGTTTATCAGTCAATTGTTCAGTTACTTTTGAGCCTCTGAAAATGGAAGACTGCATATGAAAATGTAATTCCTAAGCTCCTTGAATTAAAACTGAAAGTCTTCACTTCAATCATAGCTTCATTGTTTAATTCAAAACCCACTGTGTTGGTGTACAGAGGCAAAATTACAAATATTGTGTCATTTTCCAAATACTTGTGGCTCTGACTGTGTATGACTTCCATCACTCCAAAGTTCACTTCTGCTGCCCCCATGTCATTATAGTTGTCTCTGGCAGAGAAGACTGTTTATTTTGAGTGGTTTACATCTCTGCAGCTGCAGCCAGTAAGAGTGTAGAATGTACTGTGTATTGAACCATCCTGCAAATCTGCAACTTTACTAACTATTTGGGCTTTTTCAAGTGCTAATACCTATTTGAGATGATCAATGTTATTTGCTCTGTCTGTGAGTGGTCAACACGTATTGGCTCATCTACACACAGCACATGATTTGTTGAAAAAAATAGGTCTTGAAGAACGCGTGTTCTTGTAACTGAGTGCGGTGGACAAAAATATAGTATTTCCCTGTGAAATCTAGTATAAGCATATAGTTGCATAAAATGGAAATATTCAAAGTATAAGAACCTGTGAGCAATACTTGACCACCCATTATCAAGTTAAATAATCTATTTCAAGTGGTTCTTAACAATCTTTAACTCTAACCACTCATGAATAATTAGTGCTAACCCTCCTATCATCAATCAATCAGCTTGAGAACTCTACAGAACACGCAGTTTAATGATCTTTGGCTTTATTTTTATTAATTTGCTTGCTGTAATAGCTACAAGCCTTTATCTCTTAGAAAAGCCCAACCTACAGGTCAAGATATTAGATATATCAAATGATAAAGAGCGAGTGCTTTCATGTCCTGCAGCCAAGAGCAGTCATGTGGTCGCAGTGTTTACATCCCCCCGAGATATAAAGAGTATTTACCCAAACCATATGCTGCCTTCATAATGGTTAGTGATATTTGTATGAAGGCGCCCAACAATTAACGAGGGAGAAATGGGGCTGGCGTTAACCTCTGGGTATTACTTAGATGTTAACACCCCTCTCTCTGAACCTCAGCTTTCCCTCTTCCTGCCCTTCTCCCGACTCCCCCTATCTAACTCTCTCCATCCCCTCTTCCCCCACCTCCACCCCTCTCCTTCCTTGGGGTCCAGTGGAAGTGATTTATCTTAGCGTGAAAAGACTTGTGATGACGCTGAGACAGGAGGCTCCAGGCTCTTGGCATTGAATGCTTCGATGGCGTTTGCATGAAGTTCACGGCCCCGGAGCCATGATAAATGTCAAGTGCAACAAACGTCCTGTAAATAAGACAGAGCACTGCCAAAGCCACAGTCTACTTATTGGTTGCCCAAGCAGAAGGTTTTGTGTGTGTGTGTGTGTGTGTGTGTGTGTGTTTGTGTGTGTGTGTGTGTGCGTGCGTGCGCGCACGTCGATGGCCAAGCCCAACTTTATCCTCTCTCAGAATAAAAAAGCAACAAATCTTGGATTTCATAGACACAGTCTATACTCTCAGAGCAGTTATGAGCCGTCCTCTGCTGGAGTTTTATTTGACAGCTATGTAAAAATGAGAAAATGTTGAAGGTGAAGACTGTTATAAATGTGACATTAAAAGACTGTGTCCTGCACAATGTTCAACACAAAATCTGCTTTGTTTCAGTGTTGCATCCACAGGGCAGCATTATATTATATAACATATGACAAAAAAACGGCTCTTTTCTCCTTTCTTTCCAGGGACAGCCAGTGGTTACTTAAAGGCTAAATTTCCTCCCTTTCACACCATATTTTTGGAAACAATATGATTCTTTTCACAAGACGTTTTTATAGAAGCACTTCTGAATGTAGGTCATGCTCAGTGCTGCCATCCGATGGATCCAAATTGGATTAAATGTTTTTAAGTAGATGAGAAAAATATAGGACATAAATAAAGATGACTTTAGAGCATAATATAGATAAAACATGATCTGCTCCAGTATAGCAAAGGAAACAGATACTTCTACAACGTCCACAACCTTTCTACACAAACAGTTGTGGCCCTAGGCCTTAGACACATGCTAGCCTTGACTATAACACATACTGTACTACGCTTGTTCCTTTATTAGCAGCACACTCAGATTACATTAGTCCATGTTTCCACAGCCCATGTATAAATGGCACGCCTATAATTTACAAGGCTATGGCGCAGAAAACATTTTAAAATTGCTCTTTAAAAGAAGACACCAACCACAGATAGAGGCTGCCTCCTGTTTTCTTCTGCTGAAATGACAAGGTGCCTTTATTTAATTCCAGAATGTCATTTAAGGACTTGGCGAAGTCATCGTGGGACTCAGCCGCACACTTCAAAGTATCATTTTATTTGATCAACCTCTCCTACTTCAGGAATTTCCCTGCTGGTTG
>VUQK01021604.1:62771-83836 GCA_015106715.1 Bujurquina vittata | reverse complement strand
CCCTGGGGCGGGGGGGGTGGGTGGTGGGGGGGGGGGGGGGGGGGGGGGGGGGGGGGGGCAGAGCAGCAACAGGGCTTCATGTTATTAGAGTTATCTGGGGAAGTACAGTCCTGCATATATCACCTCCGCTGGTGTCATCCCTAGTTGATAAACTGCATTTCCTGTCAGTGGAGGACGCTGAAGGTTACAGCTGAGATTAAAAAGAACAAAACAACCTCCCCAGTGGAGTGGTGACACATCCTACCTGCAGGAGTGTTCCTAATCATTTTGATAATTTGAAATGTATGAAACTTTGATGAATCCTCCAGTGGTCCCTAAACGTGGGTATAATGACATCTTTTAACATGTTATAGAGTTTCCACATGAGAGCGATCATCCAGGCACAGGCATATGCATGCCTTGACTTAAAACATGCAGCATTATGCAAACATTTGCCTACATGCACTCAGCTGATTAAACAAGCACATAAATTACTGTTCCTTGTCATTTTTTTTTTTTGATATAATGGTGCTGGGTTGTCCCTCCCTTTATTGAAATGACTCACAAACATCTCCAGCAGCACTCAGAGTTGGTTCTACCCAAGGAGCGTGGCCTGTTGTATATCCAACCCAGCAGTGACCATAAGCTGCGTTTGTTCACCAGCTCCAGACACACTGAGGCAATTTATGAGCCTCTGGCTGCAGGCTGATTAGAGCAGTGCTTGTAAAATGTATTTTGGCATGTATGCAGGGTTTTACTGGAGCTCCCCCTGTCACACATTAGGCATACATCAGCATCAGCACTAAAAGAGAGGGGTGAAACAAGAGCAGCAGAGGGGGGTGGTGGTGTCAGTGTCAAGAGAGGGCATTGTTTAATCCTCAAGAGCCTCCATTTTGGAAATGTTTTCCATCAAATTGTCAACACCTTGTTTTTTTTCTCAGTAATAAACATTAGATGAAGTTCAGTAAATATTAACTACCTTCACTAATCTTCATGGTTAGTTTTAAATACCGTAGAAGGGGATGGTTCTAAAATATGTCTCTAAAACATCTCGGACTCTTTGATAGCCCTGCACAAAATCAGATTTTTCCCATTTTCCGGAAAAAAAATATCTATTTTAAATTACCTCGTTTGCTCAGGTACCAATTCTTGAAATTGAACACTTGATTTTCAGCCACACAGCAGTATATGCAGCCATTCCTTGGCCTGTGTCCAAAACATGTCACAGCTTTTCAGGAAGTATCCATGAGCTCTGCTACCTGTCACCCAACTTTCAGCTTGATTTGTGATAGCACCATGTGACCAGCACAATTGCATTTACAAGCACCAGAAGGACCAGCCTGTCAGGTTTTGCTGATACTTTGTGAGATCTTTATTAAACTGCAATTATGAGACGACAAATCCTCTCTTTGTTTCACCTTGTGGACTGTGTTTGGACACGTGCCACCGTTACACGAGCACAGGGTGAGTCATTTCATGAGAACAGGGGCCTCTAACATCTCATCCTCCATATCAACAATAAGCCGCGACAAATATAAATTAAGTACATGGAACGAGAACGATAAATTTGTTCTCAACAAATCCACTTTTGTACGATACTTGTTTTCATGAGACTTTCGCATCATGCCACCTTCACAGAGCTGGTGGTTAAATTTGATCCCCACCAATAAGTAAACACTGCAGACATTTTAGCTTTTCGTGGCGTAAGAAAGCCAGCATAATAAATAAATAAATGCAATAAAAGCGTGCAACACTGTGTCCTTTTACAAGGACACAGCGTTGCATGAGAGATATGAGATCTAATACTGTATTTATAAACTGAGACTCTGCAGATCTTGCAAGGACTTAGTTTGCAGGCAAGTAAAACCATGGGTGTAAATATTTCCTTGCAAAATTGACTTTAAAGAAGCTAGTAACCTTGCCGGCATTCAAATAAGTAGTCGCTACTAATAGCTTGTATAAAATTTCAATATTCCTAACATATAAATATCGGCTCTATTTCCCTGATTCAGTTTTTAAATATGGATACAAGTCAATACGCATATGAAATCTAATTTGTTTTAAAAACACATCAGACGAATGAAACACTGCATGCGAGTATGACTAGGGAAAGCGTGCAAAACACAAGTTTTCACACATTTTTTTTTTGAGAATCTTCAAGGGAAATAAAGTGTTCATTAACAAAATTGTCCAGCAAGTCCACTAGGAAGCAATTAAACAATTACTGTGGCCGAATGGCCTTGGTGCATTAGCATTATTTACGACTCGTGTAAAAAGAAATTGAGGTGCGTAGGAAATAAAGTCCTCTTTAGGGTGTCATTCAAGTCATGCTGACAAGCAGTAATTCTTAAATGCAAAAAAAAGAAAAAGAAAAAAAAAGAAAAGAAAACCAATACGCTCTGTGTATGATAATGCTTCCGGTGAATAAAATATGCCTGAAAGTTGGCGTGTGTGTGTGTGGACTGAGGCAATCCCATATGCAGAGAAGCAGCAAGCACTCCGGAAGGATCAATAAAGTGCATAGGATTTGGGGATTTATGATGACATCCTATCGATCAATTAGGAGCTGACTGTTTGAGGCACTCAGAGATGCCAATGTGCATTATAACTCAGAGGTTAGACAGAATTACTGTATACCCAAAGATAAACTACAGCATTTCACTTTGACTTAGTGTCACACCTTTTCAGAGGCTGATAAGTGTCGGCACAGACAAAGTGAATGGGATTCAGCAGCGTCCGCTAATGAAGAAAGTCATCGAAAGTCATCTCTTTTCTAAATGTCAGACATTGCTGTTAAATATGCTATGAGAGGCCCATGTTGCATAACATACATGCTTTGATATTTTTGTTTGGCAAGAATGGGATTTTTAGCCTCATCATTTCCTCTCATCTCAAAGAGCATACCTACAAAAGTCTGAGAGAGGGCCAAAATGAGATAGAAAGAGAAAAAAAACCTCCTCCTGCGACTTCTCCAGGGGAATGGAGTCATTTAGTTGATTTCTCTCCGTGCGCCTATCACTCAAACCAAGCTGCTCTTACCACAGAGCTGATAATCATACATATTCTATGCACCGGAGCAACATAAATCTCTGTCCCTGTTTCATACCTCCGTCATTCATCAATCACACAGAGAGCAGGATGAAACACTGCCTGCTTGAAAATATATCATATTAGTACCTGGGATGTTTACCAAGATAATGTGAGACAACAGCAGAGGGTGAAATATAGCACCACTGCATTGCTTAAATTAAAACCCCTCCTTCTCCCCGTCAGACCACCCTCTGCTTTGGGAGTCTGAGTTTTATGTCTGCAAGGATTCCTGAAGACTGTGCCCATGTGTCCCTACCCTCCTCTCACCTTGATGCATAACTAACTTTGAAAGGGGACATGATACTAAAACATTTGAAGCATCTAGTGTAGATTAATGTTAAAACACACATCCACGATATACCCCAACAAATCCAGGGGTTAAAGTGAGCAGGTGGCAGGACCCTAAGATCAGGTGTACAACAGCACTGCAGCATGGGTGAAAGAATGGCTTAGAAATAAGGCACATAATAATTTGTTCTGTGAACTCCAGTAGATTCTTCTTTGTTTGCAGACTGTGATCAGCTGACCTGTGCTGCTACTGCAATATTCACTGCTCTTTATGGATTTAGCCAACTGAATTCAACAAGCTATAAGCAGATGTTATGGGAGCTCTATGGCTGATTTCCAAACCCCTAGACGCTATAAAGCTAGCATAGCATTGTGCAGACTTCTTGATCCACCCCTCTTTTCTTTATATTTTACCTGGAAAATGCAAAATAGGTTTTCCATGTGGGTTATATCGGGTCATATTGGCTATCTAAGTACTGCTTTTTGTTTGCAATTAATAAATTATTATAAGTCTTTTAATGGATTTCAAGCTGTCAAACTCAGGAATGTTTCTCAACATTTTCATCCACGTGCATCATGTCGGGAATAGTTTTCTACCCAGTTTGCAAATAAGTCAATGAAACTTACATTACTCTGTATCTTCTCTCACATTAACAACACTTATACTATTGAATTTCCATTTCCTTCCATATGCTGATGGTAAGTATCATTCTGAAAATCATTAGCAGAAATTACCTTGGAGTAATATCTCTTATATATTATTCACAAGTGGTGAAAAAGATGGAGCGCTACTGTATCAGCACTAAGCATTTCAGTTTTTTTTAACTATCCACACTGAGAACAAGTTTTAATATTTGTGTCAACAATTTCTCCATAATTTGTGAAATTCTGATTTTTTAAATTTTATTCAATATGAATTATTTTTTAATATATGTCATTGTTCCTGTTCATTCTTCACAGGTAGATTCAGATTTTTGCATAGGTTCATAAGCTACAGGCTGCGTTAGTACTCCACTCACAAGGAAGGTCCTCTCCCTCTCCCTCTCTACTATATCCCCCTTTAGATTAGAAATGTAATTTGAAGAGATGAATGTATTCTATTCCAGTTTGCTGTGATCAGGAGTACTGCTGTGCGGAAAACAGCATTGCTTCACGATTATTGAATTTTTATGGCCAGGTAATTAATTGCAGATTCCCTGTTTTGTTCTATTTCTTCCTCTCTGACATTTTAATTTCGACAAAAAGCCACGGTCTCCACACGGCCCTTCTCTGGAGATCCTAATAGCCTATAAAACATGATGACTTATAGATATGGCGAGACTTCACTTTGCCAATGATTGTTTGAAACCTTGCTGATCACACAGAATTTAGTCCCCCTCTTGCTTCCTCCCTGCTGCCATATCATCGCTACCTTTCCTTTCCAACCTCCTGAATTCATTTCTTGTCAATTAAACTGCAGCTACTGTGTCCCATCTGAAGAATAGGAATCTATCAATGTGTCATCGACCGGGAATTCATTATTGGATGCGGCCTGGTAACTTTTCAAAAGCAGCGTTCGGGCCATTATTCCTTAAAGACGATTGTCATTACTTGACCAGGCAGGAGAGTGTCCTTGGCGTGCATTGCGAGCATTGCATTTAAGGGCAGGGGGGAATCAATCGCAGCGAAGGGTGACAGACGCCATATCTCAAGGCAGACAGGTTTGAATGCTTATATCAAATCAGAATCCTTTGCTAGCACAAGGAACATTAGTTACCCTGGTGTCAGGAGCACATGTAGGCCACAGTAAGCCATCCAGGAAGAACGGGAAGGGGTGGGGGGGAGGCAGTTTGTTATTTTATGCAGCTTGGCTAAAATGTCCTGAGAAATTGATGAGAAGCATAATTCTATTTTTGCATAGTAAAAGCATATTTAATGCCTTGGCTTTTGCAATTTGTGTTTTATTCATTTATTTTTACATTTGGTGGCTAGAATAGGCTTGCAAATTGAAAAATCTTTCATAATAAATTGGCAAAATACTGCATGCTATGATGCAAATTCAGCAAGCTTATACTAAGACTATGGCTCATTACATTAGACTCGGAACAGACTGTATTAGCATATAACAAAAGTCTCCCTTAAAAGTAAGACGCAGGAGAAAGGTTGATGTGAATAAGTCTGGTCCTCGGCTGAAACACTAATCTTTCCTGTATTCCCCTCTACTTTAATATACTGTATGTCCACAGGATATCTATCCAGCAGTGTTTATTTATCATCCCTCCTTAGCTTCCTTTCTTCTTCCTCCTGTCCCCTTGTCATGGTGCTTCTTTCTGCTGTGTAAGCACAAGTCTGCACAACATATCACTCCTGAAGCATACCCCCTCCTAACCTTCAAGAGTTCTCGCTGTACGGTCTCCACGGCTCTGTAATGGCTGATGCAGTTACCATATTTCAGTCCTAATTGGGTCGAAGCTACAGAGCCAATTTGGGATGGTAGTTTGGAAGAGAGTTCCTCTGCGACATTGTTAGGCATTGGGATGTCTTGTGCGTTGCCAGGTGTAGATTGTAATTGCCACTGAATGAAAAGAGCACCTCAGAAGTGGAGGGCCACTGTGGTTTGTTGAAGGCATGACGGTACTTTATCTACAGCAGTGTTTTCCTCTGTTGTTACTCAATAAGTCAATACAGAGAAGATGGGATTGTGCAGCTTGTCTTGTTTACATCTTTTAGATTTGGTTTTTGAGGAGTTCTGCCCTGATTGAACATTGTGTGTGTGTGTTTGCGGGCATCCAGGTTGTGCACTCATCAATATGACGTATCGCTTACGAAGCGCCCGCTGTATTTTCTGCCTTCATCTTATTTTCTTCCGTGAAGCAAATGTGCTATCTCGCCCATGAAGCATTGCTCTGAGATGAAGATGTGTCTCACTGTCTGACCTTACAGAGCCAGGATCTATGGCAGCCATTTTCTCTCTAGTCGGTCATGAAGAAGCAAGAGATGTAAATGTCAGTCTGTGTCTCCTTAACACTCAATAAAGGGCTGGGATTGGCCCCTCCGCTCCACCAGTCGATTGGCCATCTAATGAGGAGAGGCCTTACCATAACTCTAAAAGATTCACTACTGTTTGTGTTTCACCAGAGGCCCTAGCACAGTAATAATTCCAAGTGGATAAATGTTTTCCCGATAACAAGCTGAAATAACCTGTCGGGCTGAAGTTGATGTAGACAAGAAGAATCACACAATTAGTGATCAGTGGGGATTTATCCTGGAAGCAGGAGACAGAAGGCAGGAGGAGCTTAGTCCTTTTCTCTGTCTGGCAAATATCGAGGCAGCCTCGATCAGATGTGCTCTTTCTTCTGTATTTCCTCGGCCCGGGTGTCATCAGTCACAGGCTCTACCTTTGTAACGGCCCTCTGTGTTTTTACCTCTAAATGCCCCCTCACACTAGCATTTAGCTTGTTAATGTAATTGAAGTCACTCTGAGGGAAGGTGTTATGGATGACGCTCTTGCAATGAGACAATGCTCTCTAATCTCCGTTTATCTAGAGGCTACTTCCCACCTTGAAAAACAGAGGGAGCGAGGAAATCCATTTAGATTTGTTGAAAAGATAACAATAAAGAAGGTTTTTAAATTAAAGACATCAGTTATTTCACATTATGTTAATGACCCCCGCAACCACATTTTTGAACTGCAAAACGCTCCGCAGCGTATCGGCGCATTATAAAATTTGATTTTGTTTGTTAATTGGCACTTTCTCTGCCATAATTTCAAATAAAGGGCTAATTTAAGTATGCTAAAAAAGACACGGCTTACATTATGTCAGACGATTATGGCTCTCCGCTTCTTATAATGTTACACCGCACTTTAAGGTTGATTAATAACAACCAATTTTGCCATAAAGAGGTAGGACTACTGTAGCTATTGTAATTAACCTTTAAGTGTGATGGACTTTACCGTATAGTTCCCATTTCTATTACTGACCCACATATATCACACCAGAATATGCAGCCCTTCCTTGCATGCAGGGCCTCTCAGGAGCCTTAGCACACACTCTGTGTCCAATGACATCATATCCCCACGGGCATGTGAATTATCTTGTTTTCACCAGATCTTTCATATGTATTTTCTCTGCTGTTCTTGCACAAATGTATCATTTAAACCATTAGCAGCACCTAGCTCTTTCATTAGAATGAACTATATCATCCCCTCCCCAGAGGCACCCGCAAGCCATCGGACTGTGAGAATACATTTCACTGAGTAGGAATATTGAAGGCAGCAACATGCCTAGGTAAAGTATTACTTAATTTATACTGCTAATGTATAACATTGATTCTCTGTGGGGAAAATAAAGGACAACATATTTTCAGAGCCCACATCATTAAGGTTTAATAATTTAGACCCAGTTAGCGTGATAATAAATATACTGAGGGAACTTAAGTGAGGGTTTTGGTGATGAATACAATTAGAAAACGTTGCACTTACATAGAAGAGTAATATGAATGGGGTGTAGAAATTAATTGGAGTAGGAGCAATGGTGTGGCCTGCGGTGTTTCACGGGAGGGATAAAAAACAGCCTATTTTTCCAAGAGCCTTTTCCAGAATACTAACTATCCACTGCACGCTGAGTTTCCTTATCGATATCTGCATACCTGACAAATGACTGGCCTAAAAAAAGGGATCCTGCTTCTTTTCTTTTTCAAATGCTGGTTTGCACTTTGAAAGGGAACAACAGTGATAATGTGCACTTGGAATTCTTGTGGAGCACTTCCTTTTATTGTTGTTTTGACATATGGCTTTACATCGCCCATAGTGGTTCTAGTACATGATTAGATGGGGCGCGGGTAATAGGATAGCATTCACTGCTTTATATACAGATATGATATTAATTCATACCATATGTATTAGCAGGACTGCGGTAGGTCTTCAGATCTATAAAGAAAATATAATAGCATAATATAATATAAATATAATATAATAGCAAAACAGTGAAGATTAAGGTCAAATATCACATTCAAACAGCACCAACACTGTTCCTGTGTCCCGGAAAGTTGATTCGGTTCAACTTTCTGCGATTTCCTTACCTGGAAACCCTTGAAATCCCTATATCGTTAAAGAGGTTCTAATAAGTGATTTACTGTAAAGATCTTTTCTGTGGTTATTTTTAGCTCATCCAGCCGACGAGCTGATGAGCTCATGCCATGGTAACGTGTCTTTCCAACCACAATTCACAAGAATTGCCACCCCTTCTACAGCATTGGTATCTTCATCCAAATTGTTCGCAAGGTCAAATACTTGCTCCTGAATGTTGATCCATTTTGCACGAAGGGATAAAGAAAGATCTTCATGAAATTCCAAATGAAGTGCTAGCGTGAAAGATCACTTTGCCACACATGCTGCATGCCACTTCTATCCTGCTGGATGGACATGATCATGATCTTACGGCTCATGATTGTGGAGGGAGTGGTTGTGTTGGTTGAGTTTGACATTAGAAAGGTGGTCGGGGTCTTCCTGTCACCATTATGCCAACATCAGTAATACAGTGAACGCTGCGAAATGTCGATGTATTCAGATACTTTCATGCCATTGTTGCAACTGATTTTGTAGTCATAATACTCCTGAGCTGTGAACAAGATTAATTTGTCCCTGGATGTGACTGTTGGTGAGCAAACGTATCACTCTCATTCTGCACTTCAGATGTTATAATAACCTGTGAATTCTGATGGGCCATTAGCCTGAAGAGCTACTGTTTCACTGATATTCATTTATTCAGCATTTGTAACACATTTCTGGACTTTAATTAATAATTAAGAAAATAAGCTTCCATACAAAACCTTCACAATCACATATGCAGTATGTAATAGAATGTAAAGGAGCATTTGAAATTACACCTGGAACACCTTTTTATGTGCAATTAATTGCACATATTAAGTGAATTGTAGCTCACCTCTGCTCTATGCTGTTATGGTTAGTTTTTCTTTTTTTTAAATGACTTAAACAATACACTATTTGACTGAGTAACTGATCATTTCAGCCACAGAGCACACTGTTAGCTGTAAAGGATGGCAGAGTGACACAGTTAGTGACTAACTGTTGAACAATCTGGTGGCTTTAAAGGAGTTATTGCATTGCGGGGCAGGTAGAGAGCAAAGGCTGTGCTAAAAGGAGTGGGAAAACTGGAGTTCCATTTGTCAAGTGATTAGAAACATGACTGCTTGAATGATATTTCAAATTTGTGCTTACAATTTGCTCACACTGTCAGTAAAAAAAAAGTTATTGCACATTAAAAATAGAATGCCATAAAAACAATACATGGACTACTTATTTTGCTGAATACACGGATTAGTAGCAATGCTAATGTACATGTACACAATTATTGTTAGTGCTTTCTAATAAGGCATATTTTTAAAAGAGTTTAATTTTGTATCAAATAAACTGACTGATGTACTAAACCTTTAATCACTGACAAACTTTAAAAAAAAGCATATTTTTATTGTCTGGTATGTATTATTATACATCACACACATCACATTATTATACATCTTCTTAGAAAAGTTTATGTTCTAGCAGTATAAAATGAAAAATTGCTTTTATGTCATCCAATCCACTATTAATCTTAGTATTTAAAACATGCAAGATTAGTACTTAGTATAAAATGATATATTCAGTTTGACTTTAACAGGTGCTGCATAGCTGCCCCTGAAATTATTGGTTTACACACTGACTTGGCAAATAAGCTTTTCCAAGGAGACGGAGCTCTGAGGAGGAGTATGCATTTTGTAACACTGATAATGCTCCAGTCAAAGACCTTGCCATTCTGGAGGGGGAAAAAAAGATGGAGAGCTTGCAGGTTTTTGAAGAGCTTTTCCACATCCAGTTTTCACACCCCAACGAAAGATTACCAGTACGCCGCCCTTGAAAAATGAAAATCAAAGGTATCAAAAAGCTCCTAGGGATTACAGCCAGGGAGTCTGATATCAAGCCCAGTTTACGCTTTATGATGTCATTTTCTTTTTATGGAGGAAGCAGGGGGTGAAAGCTCAAGGCAGATATGGGTTCCAGGTTTGGGGGGTAATCTCCCATATACCACAGTGCATAAATCTGCTCCATTGATCTCTGGAATCATGCTTCTATTGACAAGAGCTAGTCTCTCTTTTTGAAAAGTGATAACTGTGCAGGGCAGTCCCACTAAACATTTATGGATGTCATTCCTGCTTTGGTCTGGGCCCCTGCTCTGTAATAGCTTTTAGTGTCATGTAACACTCTTACGTGTGAGTGAATGCACAAATGTGTCTGAGACCCTGCTGAGTAAGTTTACGCTTGCCGTTAATCATTGTCTGGGCCAGCTGGCTGTAGCCACTGGGCAGGTGGGCCTGTCAGGTTGGCAGGCTCAATCATGCAGCACTGAAACCAGAGCCCGAAGGGATGACCGTGCCCCTGGTGTCTCTCAAGTCCTGTGTCAACTGGTGCTTACCAAGTGCTATTTTGACTGATACTTTAGATAACAGTCCAGTGTGTTGAACTTGCTCGAGAGCGGTAATTAAATCCCAATAAACTGACACATAAAATCGAAATGGAAGCCCTAATGTTTTTATTTTGTCTCTGGTTACGTAACAGGGAAATATTAGTTGGATTAATTCTATAGCTCATTGAAGTGGATAGCTTTCCCCTATATACTGGAGAAATGGTCTTGAAGCTCTGAGTTCTTTTAGCCAGGCTATTAGTCTAATATTTTTTTATTCTATTATTACCAGTCCTCAAGAAAACAGTTTTTTGTTTTGTTTTGTTTTTTAAATACAGACTCCAGAAACAATGAGGCTCAGGGATCCTGCGATCTATGCATTTTTAGAAAAACAACAACAATGAGCACACTGCAGTAAAGTGTACATTGACTGAATTAAAATGTTTTTCTTGTTGTTGATTGAGAATTTACCAAAACCTCAAAATTTATGTTGCTCAGTGATCTTGGAAGCATAGCATTATTATTATTATTATTATTATTATTAATGATAATAATAATGATTATTGTTATTTCTGCTGTTGTTGTCGTCATCGTCTACTCTGGTTTGCTAGTAGCTGTTACGTCTGTCTAATAAATAATAATGTAAATGCAGTGTAAGCTGTATAATTTTATTAGAAATCAAATCAGTCACGGCTCATGCGGCTCTCTGCCATTAAGTCAGTGAGTACTGCCAGGACTTTTATCAGCTCATCTCTTACCAGCATCTTTTCTTCATTAAATGACTGCATTTCTTCAAGCTGACCCATCTGCCACAGTGGATTTGATTCAATAAAGCAGATTAACAGAGCTGCTCAAAGGATGAAAAATGTGAGAACACCCTTAAATGATTTTTTTTTTAATTTTATTTTTTTTTGTCTTGACACTTTGGGAGGTACATTCATTTGTTTCCTTGTTTATGAGGTAAATTAGAGGATTGATTGAACAGATATGAGAGATATTCTCATCTAAGTCTCAGCAAGAAAGCAAATTAGCATCTTTCCCAAAAATTTCAAGCTATGCTTTTTTTTTCAAAACCAACTGATCAGCTTGCTGACTTCCATCCACTGCTGCACCTTCAAGCGTATTTGCGCACATGGCTTGTCGCACGTTTAAAAACTCATCATTGTGTTTTGTTAACAGTTGCAAGATTAGTAATTAAAGTCAGATGTGAATTGGCAGCTCGAGTGCACTGGGTGCTCGGTAGTTTATAAACAGCTTGAAAACAAACCAGCTTGGCCTTTCTTGAGTTTCACACGGCCATCAAACTGTCAAGTCTGGGATCAGGCATCTAACTTTAAGTGTCTCTTCAGCCGTTGCTGTGCCAGTAAATTCTCTAAAGAGCAAAAACTTCTTTACTGTAATCTTTTAGCATTACAATGACAGTTATCATTAACCTACCCTTTCTCTCTGCGTACACGCATGTAATAGCTGCTCTCGCAAGTCTTTTGGCTCTTTAAGACATACATATTAAACAGCTGGGAATGATGTGTCACTTAAGGGGAAATTATGGTTCAGCTGAGGTAACTCGTTGGCAGTCTCTTGGCAGCTACAGGCTGCCCGTCTACCTGCACATTGCGTCTCTTTTCAGACGGGGGCAGTGTCAAAAATATGCGCCACAGCCGTCTGTGGGCTACTTTAGCTTGTGCTGTTGTCGATCCATCAGTCAGGAGAACAGCAAAGTTATAACACACAAAGAGCTGAAGTGAAACTGAGTCTTAAAAGCAATGAAAAGTGTGTACTGCAGGCACTTCCTGTACTTTTCATACTGCATTTTCTGATCTTTCATGGGGTTTTTTCATGCTTCTCCCATTCCTGGTGCAGTCTGTTGTTGCTGCTGCCTTCTGTGTTCCAGCCACCTGTCAACCAGTCAGCATTTGACCGCCAATGTCATCCATGTCGAGCAACATGCAGCTGGGATTTTGGATGACTGCACAGGAGCACGTTTGCATTGGCTGAAAACCCCTCTCTGTAGGCTCTCCATAGGCAAATGCATATGCATAAAGACACAACTGCAATAGTGTAGATCTGAATAAATAAATGACACATATGAAGGAACAGTATGCACACATACTGGTAGACCCCTATTTCTCAGGCCTGATGTTGTTCCTTCATCCTTATTTCAACATACTTGTTTGCAATTCGTAAGAATGATGACTCCCCATGTTCTTTTAGAATGCTATCCCCTGCGCCCAGTTTCTCTGAGAAACCTGCAATGAAACTTGTGATCCTGTGTAACGAGAGTTGAGGGTGCCACAAGAAATGGCAGTCGTAAAATAAGGTGCTGTAGATTATACTGACAGCAAACTCACATGCACTTTGCACACATACTGTATTCACTTCACTCACAGCTCTGTTTCCAGTCTTCTCTTTAGAGCTGCATTCCTGTGGGCAAGATTTATAAAAACACCAGTGACAACACATCCTACTTGGTCTTTAAGAGCTACATAAGTGGTGCTGTGCTGAGGCCAGCTGGGTATTAATAGCTGGTATGGGAAAATTTTAATCATTGCGCTCTTACCAAAAATGTCATTCAATCCCTACCTCCACTTGTCAAGCTTGTCTTGAACTGTTCCGTAAATCAAGCCATATGATCTCCCCCAGGAAATAGTCCAAATCCAAAGGCTCAGCAATTGCCAAATCAACTTATTAATCACACCCCATGCCTATCAGGTTGAGTGGGAGAGTAATTGGTTTTCTAAAAGGCCCTGTGTCCTCCATGCTGTCCTCTATTTTGTAACTGGCATACACTTTGTCCAGAGGTTTAATAAATATACTTCATGTCAAAGGCATTCATTAGCTGCCATGTCCTGCTGTCCAGCTGGTCACAACTTGAGTGTTAAAAGAGACGTTAAGACTTATTTTGAGGATGACCCGAGGGTCATTTGAGAGAAAGGGCAAAGAGTGAGGGAAAGGACTGGCATTGTGTAAACACGGTATCGCCATGCAACTAGCATGGCCTCAGTTGTGATTTACACAGCTGACACTTCAGCCGATCACCCTGATGCGCCAAAGAGATGGGAACTCAAAGTGTATGCAGCATAAATCAACACGTTTGCATGATTTTATGAATCTAAACTGTGACGAGTCTATTTTGAGCACAGCGGGAGATAGTTAGCAGGCTATCAAGTCATCAAGTTACTTTGGTTAATGCTGCCACTGAGAGATGTAGCCCATAAATTACACAGTTTAAATATATATATATTTTTCCTTCGTGCAACCTTCATGACATATGCTGTTGACTTGATGTCTTAAATTAGGCATATGTTTTTCTTCTGAACTTAGCATTTGATATCACCATTATTATCTTGTTGTATGTTATATGAATGCTTAAGCCATTCAAACAGGGGGTAAAGATGGTTAGTATGTGGATTCAGTGACTTCTTTTGCATCTTTTTTTAAAATTTATTTGTCCCAAGTGTGATGGGGTGCATCGAAAATGAGAGGTTGTTTTAAATGCAGTTAGCACTGATGACACCCACAGGAATTGTTTACCTAAATATGATTTAGAGATAAATGAACTCAAATTTGTCGTCATCCACCACTCCCTGTGCAAATCCTCTTGGCATCACCACTGAAGCGGTCATGAGGATAGGAACGAATTCCCTCGCTGGCGTGTGAACATCTGCTGGGCCATTTAGTCAGCTAATAGATCAGCGTGGAAAGAGAGAGAGAGGGAAAGAGAGCGAGCAGGAGATGTGCAGGTGTTCCCAGCCAGAGCCAGAAGACATCAAACCAAAAGCCCAGGCCAAATCCACCAGAGCTCAAGCTGAATGACTCACAGCCTCTCACAGATAATAAAACAAGCATAAAGTTTGCTTTTGGTACAGGTGGGGGTATTGTGCACCATACTCGAGAGAGACCCAACACAGGGAAAAAGGTAATTGGGTGCATATGGGAGGAGGTAAATGAAAGAATTTTGAGACTATCTCTGTGGAATACCTAATGGGGACAGGACAGAAAAGGAAATTAAAAATTATTCGAAGCAGATGGACTGTTCTTTGAGTTTTTCAAGGAAATTTATTAGTGCTGTGAAAGAAATGTGTCTGTTTATTTTGCGCTGCCATGAAATGAATGGCCTGCTGAGTTGTGCTTGTGTTAGTTTATGACTGCCTGGCCATTACTCATAATTTAGAATGCATTTGTTATCGATTCATGATTTACCGTGATTTATTGGTGCTTGTCAGTTTTCATTCAGAACCCCACCACTTTTATTTCAGCAGCAGGCCCAGAGTTTATGAAAAATATAAACAAAGTTGGGTGATATGCGGATACTGTTTCATTTGTACCTTATTACATAACAGCCTTGGCTCGATTCAAACGGTGTCTCACTGTAATTCATTTGTTCCTGTTATTTCCTGATTGCCAACAACAATAAAGTAAAAAGTTGTACAACACCGTATCAGTCGAGAAACACTTAGTAATGGAAATGTTGATGTGAAAATGTCAAAATTCCTCCAAGTTCAGATACTGTTTAAAGTTCAGTGTGGTCAGGTAGGAACATAATATTAACAGTTGATCAGGAACAGCAGTAAGGTATTATGCAGATATCCCAGGAGGATTTGTTAGGAAGCTGTTTTGTTCCTCTAGCAAGCATCATTAAATCTACTGGCTCTGGACTGCTGGGAACGTAAAGGTTGGCACTATTATTAACCCGACATATGGTTCAAATTTGGAACAAATATCTCAAGATTAAAAGTCTCACAATATGTACAAGAGGGTCAGCTCAGTCTGTTGCACCTGTATACATTCTGTTGTAAATTTGGGCCTACTTATATGTTCACCTTTAATTTCACAAACATGGCTGGTGGAACAGGATTTCCATCATACTCACTGCCATCTCGATTCTGATTTGTTCCTTATGAAGAAGAACAAACACTGCCATGGATACAAAGGAGCTGATACCAGGCTTAGCCAGCATCATCAATCACCAGCAGAGCCAGCAGTTTCATGCTTACAGTTTATAGAAAGGTAAACTGCAGATAAATGTGTGCCAAAGTTCGCCATCTGCTGACAAGGAAAATAATAAATGCTCCCAATGAGGCACTTGCACCATTTTTCTTTATTTTGTTTTTTTTTCTGTCGCTCTTGTATATTTTACAGTTCAAGTTTGAAAGATGCTTTGTTAACTGAGTCAAGCTGCCTGTTTATACACTTTTCTGAAGGCTATGAGCCCAAAAAAGCTTACTGTTTAAACCAGGTCAAAGACGTTAAGTAAGGTGAATTATGATAAATATATTAGAATTTTGTAATTTAGCATTTTTGAGAGAATTTTTGGAATTACACGCCTTTCTTTAATAAGAATAGAAAATATAAGAGCAGCCACTTTCGACATGGCAGCCATTTTTGCTTTCACATTTTAAAGTCTTGAATCTTTAATGAAGGAATATTTTCCATGTTTTTACCACCTGCATGAAACAATCTGATAAAAGTACGCAGGTTAAGGTTCACTTTTTGTAGTCCATCTTCAAATCAGTGTAATTTCACCACGACAGACCAGTGAGCATCAACATCTGTCTTCACATCTCTGAGCACCATGGTCATCTGTGCTGGAAGCCTTAGAATTCACCTTCACCTCTTTCATCTGACTTCATGACATTTTGTTGTCATAAGGGTCAGTGATCTTTTTTTAAAAAAAATCTTTTTCTTATTTAATTATATTTTATATGTCTAAGCACTATTCTCCACTGACAGGGCAACTTATTAGTTGAAGAAGCTCGGTGGTGCCTCTCAAATTCAACCTAACCAGATGTTTTATTAGACAGAATAAGTGAAACCAATTATGCAGGTGCATGCAGCTGTTAATACCCAGTGTTTGATTTTTAGCTAACAGGTGATATTGTAAAAAATAGAATCCTATAAAATACATTCTAGAGGATATTAAACACTAAATGGTAGCATTTTGAAGTGGAATATTTGGGAACCACTGGAGGTGCCACGCCCACTCAGTACAATGTTTGCGATTCCACCAGATGCAGCGCAGCAAGTTACAGAAGCATCCCAGAAATGGTCTCTGCTAGGTCTATTTTTTCTGGAAACTGCACAGAACACACAAGTATGTCAGGAAGACAGAATCCAGTCAGTTTTCTAATCTAAGACCCCGTGCAGGCTAAACACTTGTTTGTCTTGTAGCCCCAAGTGCTTTGAGTGGTCACTCAGATTAAAAAAAAACACTATATAAACACCAGTCTGTCTGAAACAATCTCAGTGTGATTTGAAGCCATGCAGAGGACAGAGCAAAAATGCATCAAGGACACAACGTGAGGGAACCACAACTGGTGTATTTGCCACTTAGATTTTCTAATTCATTTTTATTTATATAGTGCCAAATCCCAACATCAGAAACCTCAATGATATCAATGCTCTACTGTTAGCCAACACTGAAATCCTCTCCTACAGGCTGCAAAGTTAACATTTCTTCTTCTCAACTTCTTATTACTACTCATTTTGCATTAATGGGTCTTTAAGACTGACGAGGCTACACTAAATTCAGACGTCATTCATTTTATCATTTGCCTAAATCCTTATGTTTCCTGCTGTGGTGTGTTAATATGACTTCTGCCTCATGAAGTATGTGTAACCCGCTTGATGTGTTGGTGTGAGCTAAAAGCCATATCCATGAGGTACTCTGCATCCAAAAATCAAAGGATAAGAAATAGACAGCCTCACATAAACTATGCGCTACAAGTTATGGTGAAGTTTGTGTTGAGCTGCTAAGAAAACAAGGCATATTCCAAGCTATTGCTCACATCTGTAATTCTGGGAGTATACAAAAGCAATGCATACATCTTTGTTAGGACCAGATGTACTGCTGGAGGTATCAGACCCTAAAGAACCTCTCATTTCTTCATAGATAAAAAAACACGCACACACATAAGAAAACAAGATACATACAGAGATGTCTCAGCCTGAATCATTCACCTCCTCTTCATATGTGCCCCTCTGAGCTGCAGGCCGAGGAGGGAGATATGTTGTGAGAATTGTGAGAACAAAAACAATTCTCACCTTTAGATAAACAAGAGGCATCACCGAGGCCTGCTCCCTTCCTGCTGCGTTGAGCAAGCAGTTCCATCCAAGGCAACCAGGAATTCACCCAACTGTGGAGTTCACCCACTGTCAGTATAAATAAAAAAATAGATCAAATGAGTTCTGACAAAGAAGTGCACACTGGGATTTGATTTCTCTGGGCACACATGAAGAGTGGAATCAATAGGGAAAAAAATGATATAAAAATAAAAGAAGCTAAGAAATCAGAAACTTGTTTGCATAGTTTTAAAAAAAGCTTTGTTTTTTCACACGTAACAAAAGCCATCCGAGTGTTATTTTTTTTGACGAGGCCCCGAATGTCACGCAGCCTAAAATAGATTTGCGCCTTGGAACAATTAATTTGACAATGAACTTCACTTGAAATGAAATTTTCTTAGAACCAAATTAATTTGGATAAAAGTAAGATACAGCCCGGTGGTTTGACTTGTGTGATAATCTCTAAGAAGGCGCACATTCGCATCACTGGACTGTGCCCGTTTCATCTGGATCTGAACCGAGCCGTACCTTTCAAGTCTCAGATCCGTGCAGCTTACCGAATCAAACAAAACCCTTCCCGACAGCTCAAAAGGCTTTCTGCATTTGTCTGAGGTTAGCGACGCTCCAGACAAGCTGACACATGGTAGAGGAAACAATTGCTTCATTAGCAACTAGCAAAATAGATTCAAGAAGACCTCGTTCACTCTACTGAGAGGGAATTAATAGGCTCCACATTGCTGACTGAACTGAAGTAAATTAAGTTCATCGCTGACAAAATCATTTGATGGTAGAGCTGCTTCTCTGTGTTTTTATAGGTCTTTGGCATCGCTGAAGCAAAGGGCAGCGAATGTTATGTGCAGATTGACCCCCATTAGAATGTAAAAAAGATGAAAATTTGTTTAATTGAGGGTAAAGCACTCAGGATGTGTTAAATCAAAGCATAAATCTGATTGAACAGATGAAACTTTAGAGACGGAGATACAGTAGTCTACAGTGACACTCTGCAAGCCAATTATAATAATGCTGCATTTACAATGACTAAGAGATGTTCAGTGTGGAGCTGCCACAATGTACATAAAAAGAATGAATGTAGTAAGGTATCATGAAATGATATTATTATGTTATCCCTATTTCTATCAAACCACCACTACTAGATAGATAGATAGGTAGATAGGTAGATAGGTAGATAGATAGAAGCACTGTAACATGATGAAAGCTATCAGCTCAACTGTAAACAGATACACAAGATGGTCTTCTTCTTCTCCATGTCTGAGAAAGCAGCTGCTCAAGGTGTGTTTGCTGCTTCCAGCTGTCAGTATGTGTCATTTCACATAAACCTCTGGGATTCGTATTATTGAAACACACCTGCTGTTGCACCCTGTAAGAACAGGTGATGACAGATGAACTAGGAATGGAACCTTAAGGCTGCTCCTAGTCTTATTTTTATATTTAAAAGTTAATGTAATGTAAAAGGTGTTGCACTTAACCCAGTTGGGATCATCACATCTGCAACTGTTTTAGCTCGGTGTTGTGGCTTTCTTTGCATTTGTGTTACAGTCAAAGACCAAAACAGATCTACAAATTAGAGTGGAGTGAAAAAATCTTTAGAAGCTGAATGAGTATCCTTTTAAAACGAATCACCAATGTGAATGTGTGTACTTTGAGACAATTTTGGTAACTTGCAAACTGTTCTGAGTGCGGTAAAAGTGTTTTAGCTTTCATGCTTTTCTCTAACCTTTGAGAGGGAACCTCAAACTCTACTTTAAGAAAAACGGTTAAACATTTTGAACACACTTTTTTCTACACACAGGACAACATCAGGTTTTTGCACAACGCAGGCACCCGCACGCAGGCCTCTCAAAAAATCCCCAAATATTTTATGCATGTTAAGCTTTTCCTTATTCATTATGTATTATAACCTCTATTACGGGTTTAATTGTTTGTAAAGTAGCAGTTTACAGTAAAGTCTTGGCTTCAGTGAAGATGCAAACCGTGACAGCAAGATTGACCAGTAATAACTAAGGGCAGAGATTTGACATGACGTTCCCAGGAGATGGGATTAGCATGGTATTATGGTTCCATTTTTTTGTGCGTGTGAATGAATGAAGCCATGAGGAACATTAGCATAAAAGTGACCTGTCTGAATGACAAAAAGTCACCACAGATTGATGGCTCCCTGGAATGTCACTTTTCCCGTATTTCAGAAAAGGATTTTAAGCAGCACATAACATGTGGAAAAAGTTGCATCCTAAGGAGAGGAGAGGATCAAGCATCAACTGTTCCAAAGGGAGGCTGAAATTCTAGTTACCGTATGTGATTCCTCCATCCAAACCACTCCCAAAGATGACCATTACCACCTAACCCTCTCAGTATCCTATAATGAATGAGCGGCATGCTTGAATTGAATTGGCATGTTAGCAGGAGAGCAGGGCTTTGCTGTTGTAATGGATGCCAACATACTTAACCTCACCATTTTAGACATTAGCTTCGACCACTGGAACTCCTTCTGGAAACACTTTTCGTATCCAGCTCAGTTTATAGCCTCTCCCTCGACTGCTTGGCAGAGAGGGCGATCTTGTGATTATACCGGCTTTTGTTTATATCCCCACCGTGCGTTTTTATTTCAAAGAAGTTCAAGATGTGGCAGACAGACCGGGGAGATGGAGAAAAGAAAGCAGAGCGGGGGAAACAAGACTGAAGTGAGAGTGTAATGCAGTCAGGATGGAATCTGTCACTCAGCTTATTGCATGATGATGACTCAGGGTAGTTTCAGCTGTAAGCAGCTCCTGATTTATGGACAGTCGGTGAACTCCTGCGGCCAGAGAGGTAGGGAGGAGAGGGAGATCACAGCCCCACAACTGCAACAGGGCCTCCCTCTCCCTTTTTTTTTCCAACAGAGCTCACGGAGTGAGAGAGAATGAGTGAGAGAGAGAGGGGCAGGCCCCACATTTTTCCCCGTGCCATACTGCTTTGCACGGCAATTAGCTGTGTCCTCATTTAGTTTGCCCTGTCCCAAAGGGTAATGAAAGTCATACATCATCTTCAGGGCCGGCTAATTATCCAGCTCAGTTGCAGGTAAGCTTTGTAACCATGAGAAGGCCCTGTCGCCAAGATATTTATTGCTCTTCCAATAAGGGGGTAAAAAAATACTCTCTTGAAAGGTTGCCTGTACCAAGCACCTTACATCCTTGACATACCTTTTCGCAAATC
>VUQK01021604.1:48730-62751 GCA_015106715.1 Bujurquina vittata | reverse complement strand
CTGCTAGTCAAAGGGGAAATGTCTTCATTCCACATAAATCATCTGTACTGGTGCGGCAACAAAGTGGTCGAGCAGAGCCGTGCGCAAATGCTGGAAACCGGAGAAGATAAACATTTTGGGGGTCAGCTTGTCTGTGTTGATTTACATGTGGATGGTTAATGAAGGAAACACCAGTGAAATACTCCGCTAAGTAAAAGTTTGGCAAGGGGGCTGTGCGTGCTCCTGCTGTTTCAGTGCCTTTTGTTGAAAGACATGCATGTTTGGATAGTACCACTCACTTCTGAAGGGCACTGCAGTTTTCTTGTCACACTAAATATACTTATTTGGATAACAAACTAAGTATTTACACTTAATCTTGACTCAACACTAATGAAGACAAAATACTAGCAGAAAACCAAAAATCCTGAGGCCGCTGATTTTTGCGTTGGGGCAATTATACTTGTTTATTTGACTTATTTCCTTCAGTTTAGTTGCTAAAGCAATGGGCAAATTGAAGTGTTCTTACTGTAGGATGCAAAATGACTGGAAAAACTGGTCAGTTTGTGTAGTCACGGTGCTACAAAAAACTTGAAAGTACTATATTTGCTTTTTACTACATACCATTATCTCAAATTGTTAATTGGGCAAATCACAACTGGTATGCCTCGGGAAAACAGACAGGAGCTGTGGGCACATGGTGAGGAGATAGCATCGCATGTACTGCCACCCTGGCTAAGATGAAACTATAAATCCTGTGTGATACTCTGACATTTTTTGGAGTTTGGGCCCACATTTGCTGTCACCTACATATACCGATAGAGAATCTGTCTGTCTACTGATTGTGGTCCCTCATTTCTTTCTACCCCCATACTGTTATCTTTACCCCACAATCCTATCCGCTTTGAGCTTGGCAGCTAGTGCAGTCTGGGTATTGGAGTCTGGAGAGTGCGAGGTGAGAGCTGGAGGCAGAGAGGAGACTTATTGTCAAGGTTATGCCTCGGAAGATGATTGATGCCAGGCTGGGCTTTCCTGTCAGCCTGTCAGGAGGCAGGAATGTTTAATGTTCTCATTATTGGTTACGCTGTTGTGTATATTTCTCTGTCAGCGCCGCCGAGCCATCTGAACTGCCAAAGCACTTCAAAGGCCTGCAGGTCATTTATCTTCCCCTGACGCTCCCAATGCTCAGCCTCAGCTGAGTGCCAGTGATTTGTTATGACTTGAGAGCTGGCTGACAGACAGGTCCTCTGAAAAGAGGAGGGGGTGGGGGGGAGAAAAAGGAATCCTTTTTGTCACACTGTGAAAACATCAATGTTCCTGTAATGGGCTACAACTGTCAGCGGAGGCCAGCACCTGACAGTTGTGTGGCCTCACTAATTTGCAGTCCTGGTGACTTGCACTATCCCAGTTTAGATTTGGTTGTGGTGTCACATCCAAACAGCCTACCATCTGTTGTTCACCACTTCAGGAAAGGGCGGCAGAAAGAGGGAAGGATATGCTAATTGAAGGTGCTTCGTCATTTCAAATTAATCATCAAGACTGCATATCCTTTCTTTCAAAGCCAAGCAATGAAGAGAAAAATAACTCTGTCGCGAACAAAGGCAGGGAGGAAGATGTGGCTCGGAAACACTGTCCAGAACACGGGTGAAAAAACAGCAGAGAGAAGGCAGAGAAGAGAGGAGATAGGGGAAGGATGAGAAGGGGGCGGAGGGAGGTCTCAGAGAGGGGAAGAGATGAGGCAAGAGGGGAGGAACAGGAAGAGGTAAGGAAAAGGGGAGGTGCAGGGGTGGAGAGAAAGAGGGAAGAGAGGAAAATCAGATCTTTGTTTCCTTTCCCAGGCCATGACATGATTAATCGTTTTCTTCTGATCTAATTTTGGAACATGAAAAACAGCACATTTGTCTTGAAGAAAAATGATGTGCCGCACACTGCAGATGGAAATTTCAGCCCTGAAAAAGATTAAAGTGAAATTCCACTCCTTAGACCTAATCATGAGTTGTAGATTATACTGTCGTCTTAACCAGATGGTGGGTTTGATTCCCCGGACCCTTCCTCATATTAATGAATGCTAGACTGTTATATTTGACTTTGGTAAGTGAAATGTCTATCAGGCCTAATGGACTGCCAGCCAAACTAACACACGCTGTACCTCTTTCTGCTCTTCCTGCATTTTTCATGCCTCAGACTGGTAGTCTATGTAGAACATTGTGCTTCCCCCTTCCATTTCTCACAGTGTTGTCGCCCGCCTGCTAAATATTTTCACACAGAGGGTGGAGAACGAGAACAAACTTGTGTCCACAGCTAATTTCCTCCCATAGGTTAGGGCCATAACTCTGGACTTACAAGCGTCACCTGGGGCAAGCAGGGACGGGAACTCGATAGTAATGTGATTAAGCCTCCAGTCAATATGACTGCATACACGGCAGTATGTTAACCAACCTAATTATGAGAGGGGTGATAAAGGAAGAGGAGTGGGTGGCCGGGCATTTCATCTCAGCACACATAACGTTGCCCTGTGGCACTGTCCTTTTCCCACCACACACACCCACACACACACATCTTTTACTTGCCACAGACAAATTGGGTTGCACGATTAGTTGCAACAAAGTATCCACTGCAAAGCCGGCTAATGTCTCCACTGTTACATTCCTAGAAGAGAAATGGATACAGTTGTTGCACAGCATCTTTTCATGGCATTGTATTCCCAGCAGAGCGCAATCATGACAGTACACAGTGAGGTATTTATTAAGTAACGCTAATACTAATTTCAGTATGTGCGTGACTTTCTAAGCTAAACTGCAAAACAACTGACATCAGCTTTATTTAATGTTACTATTCATTATTCTTTTCCTCCATCTGTTTACCTTAGGGGAATATTTCCAACTCGTGAAAATACAGAGACAAGTTTTGTGGGTTGTTTTGGCTGCTGGTGGAGCACTTGGAGGCCTTTTCATCTTTTTTTTCATGCCTAAGCTAACTCTGCTTGCATTTTGTCTCATAGGGTAAATCTCGTATAATGCTGTCCACTTCCTGGCTTCAGCGTTAGCTGTCCTGTCTGTTTCTGGACAGCCAGAAACTGTAAAAATCTGGTAGCTGATGAACTCTCGTGGCAGGCTGCCACTCTCCTTGTTCGCTAATATAGGAAATGCAAATGTTTGGAGGAAAATCTATGAAGAGGGAAAAGACCAGGGGGAGAAGGGGGTGAGGCAGGCAGGCAGCACAAAACTTTATTCATGAATATGTCAGGCGCAGACTCAAAACAACAGCCCCCTGAAACTTGGACGCCATCACGAACCACGAACATGAACGGAGGGAGACAGAGAGAGCACAATGCCAATATGTCACACGCTAAATAGTTTTAAATTAGAGCCTGTATATGCCTGTTGGAGACTACATTCATCATACTCAGTGTTGGTCTGTTTCTTGCAACCCTGGCAGTAAGAGCTTCCACATGCCAGTGTCGGCGCTGGGGAGAAACAGAATCGGGTTATCAGCAGAAGTTTACTTGTCTTTAATCAGCCTGTAGCTAATTACCAGGCTTCCACACACCGTGGCCGTAAGTCATTAATCATGTGGTGCGTCTGGGAGCTCTCAGCTTTGTCCTGGACTGCTGCAGCAGACAAGAGCTCCCTTTTCCATGATGGAGCTCTTTCCCTCTCTCCCTGTCTCCCTCAGAGTGGCGATGCCTCCAGCGGCAATGGCGTACCCCATTAGGGCTTAAATTACAGGCTTCGTTGTAGATACTTACACAAAGGCCGCCTGTTGTACTTTCCACTTCCGCTCTTAGCAGCCTCCCTCACGTCTTCCTTACAAGAAATGACTTTAGAATGATTTAAAAACGAAACTTGAATGTGCATACACATGAGTGAGTTGCGTGTGCTTGTTGCCGTTGTCAATGAACAAAATCGGGGGCAAGAGGGAGGATGATGTCAGTGTTTTACTGGCAAACTAGTTAGCTGGACTGACATTATGTTCAGTCAAAAGTTGCCACAGAGGAAGTGCCGTGGTAATATTTCACCGCGAAAGTGAGGTGAGAAATAAAATTGTCATTTAGCCCGACCAGGTGATATTTCATTCTGTCTACACCGCAACGCCCTCGCTCACTAGTGACTAAATGGGCCAGAGCTTTTCTTCTTCTTCTTCTTCTTCTTTTTTTTAATTATAACCCTGATGTCTCCACAAGGAACCATCCATGGTGTTTTGAAGGTAGCTTTTTAAATCTGTCACCCATACATCTTAAAGGTTCAGCAATGTGACAGTCAGAGATAGATTATTCTGTTCCCATGTTTCTAATGGTTTCATCCAACCAGCCAACACTAGGTGTAAAATAACAGGACCATCAAGAAAGAGGAAGAAAGACAGAGAGAGGGAGCAGGGAGGATGTCTTATTCCATCACTGTGATCCTTTGGACAGCTCCATTCACCATTCTCCATCATTCTTTGACAGGGGATATTTCCTGTGACCCTTCTCTGTTTCCGTGCCACTAAAGTTCCATGTTCAAATATACATATACAAGCATCATTCTGTAGGGGGGGGGGGACTTGAAAGGAGCTGGAAACTGCAAAGTGAAGCTTTCAACAGCTTTTCATGCTGCATGGCAAAACTCCTTTGGTTGGCTGAACATCTCCATCGACCGGGCTGAACAAAACATCCCCTTCCGCGCCTTGCGAGGTCAGCCCGTTCTTTCTCATGAAAAGCCCACAGATGCAACATACAAAATATGTGGGGTGAAGCTGGGTTGTTTTTTTTTTTTGTGCATGTGTGTGTGTGTGCTGGCTGTGCATGTGTTTGTCAGGAAATAAGAAAGGTTGCCATTTGCTACTTTTTAGCTATTTGAGCACAAGGTTGTGAAGACAGACAGTGCGTCATGTAAAAGTAAAAGACTGGCATCAAATGAAAGATTGTTTAAAGTCAGGGCTGCCAAAGCTTTATGCCCATCATTTATCTTGTTACCAATAGATCAAATCCACTTCATGGCAGAGTCATAAAAATGTATGAGAATGTAAATGGCTGAGTGACCCATTCATCTTGTTTAAAGTGGCAAATGTAACATGCTTCTCATCCTGGGTGATAAACTCATACTTCACTCTTTTATGAAGGATTCATTGTTGATGGCGAAACATCCTGAATTTCATTAAGGCGGTAGGTAGAGAGGCTCTGCCAACTCCTGCTGCAGTACAGTATGTGTAAATCACTCAAGCTGTCTACTGCTGACGATACGCTAGTATGCAGTCTCTTGCAACAAAGTAAAATTTGACCTCAACATTTCACTCCTGCCATTGTAAGGCTCTCAGTGCTATATCCAAAAGTCAACCTGGATGCTTGATCATTTTGAAACTACTTTGCATTTTTTTTAAAAAATAGGACATTTTTAATTCACGTGTTCCTTTCGATGTTGCTTCCAGAAAAGTTCATGTGAGTGACTCCCATTTGGCTTCCTCAGCCTGAAAAGTTGCATTTTATAAAACCTCAGCAGACCAAAAAAGAAAAAAAAAATGCAATCATACCACTAAAACTCAATATTTCTGCTGGACACAGTGAGTGGTGAGTGAATCAAAGGGCAGGTTTTTCCCTCACACCAAACCACCCTCCGAGAAACGCACATGCACATTCAGGGTGTCGCATATACACAAATACGCATACACGCGTGCTTCTAGACAGAAACATACACACATTAGTCGACAGGGCAGTACACTGAGGTGGTTTATGCTTCTTGTCAGTTGGAGGGCGTGATGAAGTAATGATTAATATGGGGGATGTTTGGAAATGTAAATCTGTGCTGCAGCACAAATAAACCAGGGGGGTTTCTAGGGATGATTAAATGGACATTTCACAGTTGATTGAGCATGCAAAAAGTCATCCATTTCCCCCTAACTCTGTAAACAGCAATGGCTGCCCCCTTTTCCTGTGAAGTATATGATGGTCGTTGTGGTTTTATATGCACACACAGGCCATTGAAGAGGAATGAGTGGCTCAATTTATATAACCACTGGGATCTCCTGATTAGGTAATTTATATGTGGGACAGGTTTATAACTGCTAACTCACCGTCATGTCCCGCAACAATTATTCCTGAAATCCGGCTGTAAAAGCAGACAGTAAATTCTGCCTTTTTCTTTTGCTGTCATCAGGGCCCATAACCAGAGATCTGATTTTCAATCAATCTTTTTTTCTTTTTTTTTTATGAATGGAGGGCAATTACATCGAGGAAGAGAGACTTTCCAAATTGATCCAGGTAGTGAAGAGTGGGATGTATAGGGTCTATCCAAGGTTGCCCTGAGTGGCCTTGTTTAATCTAAACAGCTTCTAATGTATAGTATGTGTCCGCAAATTAAAAACTAAGCCGTCTCATAATGGGTGTCAAACTCATCTTTTGCATTCTCGTGTATGTGTTAAAAAGAAAGTGAAAAAAACAAATAAATAAATGCATAATCCATTCATTCCTGCCTGAACTTCTGCTTCTTTTTACACTACTGTGCAAAAGTCTTGAGTCACCACTATTTTCTTTATATTTTACTGGGAAAATGGGAACTAGGTGCAGCGCTCTGGGGAGGCCAATGCATCACTGATAGTTTCATTGTGAGTTTTTCTATCTGGGTGTGGGTTTCTCTGCATCTTGGATCATTGTCATGCTGAAACATTAAGTTGTTGCCAATCAGATGCTTTCCAGATGGTATTGCATTGTAGATCACACTGATGGTACATTTCTGTATCTTTATCAGTTTTGATAAGATCCCCAACACCACTGGCTTAAATGCAGCCCCAAACCATGACAGAGCCTCCCCTCGTTTTTTTTTTAGGACGCACTGCACACCATGGTGAGATATGCCAAGTTTAGGGCAGCTCTTTGGGAATCACCTTGTTGGTGCAAAAATGCTATTTTGTGTCTGTCAAACTGTTTTATCATTGGCATTTTTGTAGATTCAGCTAAAGAAATGGCAATAAAGTGTGTGGTTTTGTGACAAGCTGCTAGTAACAAAATGCCTAAAGATCAAATTAGTTGTTTGTTATGTTGTGTGGACACAACGCTAGCTTATCCCTTGAGTTATGTGCCTTTTTTATGCTTGAATTATTCATGGGTCGTCTGAAAATAGTTACACACAAGGGCTGGACTGAAAAATGTGTGAAAAACCAACCAATATCCAATGAAAAATCTTGAATGACTTTCATTGGAGATCTGTTGCTCAAGACCACTTTAAAACAATGTTGTAAAGAAAGTCAAGAAAGTCTGAATCCTGGAAATGAAAATATAAAGAAATGAGGCGTGGCTTAAGACTTTTGCACAGTTCTGTATATAATCATACATTAGAGCTGTACACTATAAATATTGTATCACACTATCAAGTCATACATAATCACTAATACATAAGAACAATTCCAGATGCTGCTGTTGTCCAGCAAGAAAAATGGTTTTGAAAATGTATTAATTTACTGAGAAGTGAAAAGTCATCAAGAACTATCAAAGAACAATTGAAATGTGCAAAGTCAAATTGCTTCCCATGATTTTTCTCTTCACTGTTAGAGAGGAAAGCAGCTTTGCACATTCAGCTGTAAGAAAAACACAGTAAATTCTCTTCAGTGTATTTAAAATCCACTAAGGCTGCGCTAAAGACTTCCTGGACCGAACATTTATTTCTTTTGGCAAGGCAGACTAAAACGCAGAGCAGATAGATCATTAATAATATTTTCAAACGCTATCATGTGCCATTCTGTATGTTTAATGAATTTATGTTTTGTGAAGTTGCTGCTAATGTGTGACAACAATCAGTTCAACATAAAATCCTGATTAAAACTTTGATAAAAATTTGGATATTATTGTTTAATTTCACATGCAGTAGATGCTACAAAGTCTCTAGAGATCTTGGTAGCTTGTTATTTATGAAGCTATATGTAAACATATACAATGTATTTCTGCCAAGTTACATGTTTACAACAGAGTAATAAAATGAGCAAATATTTATATATTCCCAATATACCACTGCACTTTTTAACTCCTATCTAGTTTATGATGGCGCCGGCTAAAAGAAAAAAGTCTGCTTAAGTTACATTCAAACTCCTTGAAAGTTTAACTCTGTGGTCCACCATTCACAGAAAATTGGTTTCGACATCTCTCTCAGTATATGTTGGTTTACTCTGGACAGCATCTGGTGAGAAGTGGATGTGTGCTATTAACAAGTCCTCTGGTTGGGGTCCCACCCCAGCATGGCTGCTTGTAAATGGCACTCTCTTATGGAGACAAATCACACACTGGTTAGGTTTCAATGAAAGGGGATACAGTTAGAGTACATAAATATAGCAGTAGGAAGCACCACTAACCATGTGATACTCAAACGACAGACTTTTTGTAGCCAAAAGCCAGGATTCATTCCAAAAGATACTCGGCAACCAGAAGAGCTAAAAGCTCACAGTATGCAGAGTGTATGGAAATTAAATCTGCGACAGAGGCCAGTCTCAGATAGTTTTCAACAAGCACATTTAGCTGAACGGATGAGATGGATGAACCATTACATGCCACACAGAAAACACAGAGGACTCTGTGATGTGTGGAAAGGGTGCAGCACTCGTTTGGGTTTTAATGTGGATTTCTGCCAAACAGAGTCAAAGAGCTGTTGAGAGGAACTGGGAGTTAATCAAGGAAGACGGAACGAGAAATATATATCACTGTTGGTTGCATATGAAAACCTGACCGTATGACATGAATGTTTGTGTGTGTGTGTGTGTGTGTGTGTGTAAAGAGGGACGAAGACATAAGACAGTGTCAAGTGTGAGTACACATTACTGCATGTGTATATTTTATTTTTGGGACAAATACTCAAAAGTAAATGAAGAGCATTGCCAAGATTTTGCATTTCAGTTGCCACATGTCAGCACATTGTGGCACTGTGGGATCTTCTTAAATGCAGTTTTTTTATTTTATTTTATATAAACAGTTACTGCATGTTGACATAAATGTTACAGATATGAATAAAAAGGCATATTTTTCCTCAGTGCTCACTCAGAAGATATGTATAGATGATTAAAGAAATGACTGACGGCTCCAATACTAATTGTTATTCATTTAAAGCAGTTTTGTGGTGTCTCCATAGCTGGGAGAATAGCTACAGTAAAGTCAGCAGGATGCGTGTTATGCTCTCTTTCCTTACAAGTGATCATTTCAAACTTCTAACCGATGCGCTGACAGACAATAGAGCACTTTAGCATGAGACACTGTACCACACAGCTCATGGATCAAATTAGCAATTACAGCTTTGAAGTTCACGAGATTTTTTTGGGGGGGGGGAGTAAAACATTTTGCATTTCACATGGCTGACTTTGCCATCATCTTCATATTTGTTCACAGCTGTCACATTGATTCTCTTTCTTTTTTGCCAGGAACAAGGGGATATTGTTTGTTCGTTCCAGAGTGAAAGCATGTAGGCACTCAACCTGTCGAAAGCATGCTGGGCTGTGCTGAGCTCTGAACTGGAAAATGCTGGCTGCCTCCCTGCAGTTTTGCACTGTCTAAAGCGCTGGTTCTCAAACATTTTTATGTCACAGGATTCCTGAGAGATCCACATTAGGCCAATGACTAAAACTGAGCTCCCATAAAGTTTAAGGTTAGTACTGAATTGCACCAAACTGAGCTAACTTTTTTTTTGTTGCCATTTTGACACAAGCTTTTGATGAGATCAAATTCAAGACCTCATCATCCCCCCCCCCAACACCACACACACACACGCACACACACACACACACTGGCACTAATGCCATTGCCAAATGTGAGTTGAAACAAGTGTACAGTCATCAAAAGAATGCATGGCTCAGATCAGAAAGCATAATCAAAAGTTGCTCCAACGTAAACACCTGGATGACAAACTGCTCACATATCAGCTCTCTTTATCCAAAAGAATATGCTCAATTTCAACAAACACCCAGAGACATTAAACATTAACAAAGAATAATATCTAAAAGAACAATAGCTTTTGATTTGCAGCATCCATGAAATAAACTGTAAATGACATAGCAATGAATAATGCTCTCTGGCCTTCCACAAAGAGCTAACAGCACGTTTCTTTGAACTGGCGTTTAGGCCAGCAAATACAAACGTTTGCCAAAAAAAAAGAACAACCCATTCATATTTCATAAAACACTTCTCATTGTGAACAGTAAGAGTAAATGGCACATCAAAATTTAGCAGAACTCTATTTTTTATATGCAATGCATCACGTCACCGGTATTACCTGTGGAGCCCCGGACTGAGGTCTATTCACAAATGCATACAAAGCACACAGCACATTCAGCTGTGCCTCGGCTGCTCCTGGTTATGCAGTGCTTCCTGACACCCTGTTTGGAGTGAAGTACCGAGCAGCTTATTAATCAGTGCCGAGAGGTCTCCCATCCATCCAAGCATATGGCGGCTTGCCTGTGGAACATTTTAAAGGCAACCGGGTCTATACAACAACCATTAAAAGCACACAGAGCCATATCCCTGTAAATTATTTAGCTGGGAGAGTGTAGTAAATCAGTGTGAGTGTCATATACTGAACATGGCACATGCTGGAGTGAAAAATGCATACAGAGCGACTATTCACACTTGGAGCTGAGCATGGCATTTAAAACCCCATGTCGTCCACCATCTCTCTGCAGCCCTGTCAACTTCAGTCACAACTAATTCACTGAAGTTGATTATGAATGATCCATTTTGGGAATTTGTACGTTTGCTCTCTGCTGAGTATTGAGTTTATGTACACTGAAAGCACCGGCTTATGCCACGCTTCAGATCAATGCTTTTCTGCACAGTTATTTCTAAGAATGAGGCAAGCAGGAAAGATCTGCGGCGCATCATGAATGGAAAACTACTTATGCGATGACCAGAATAACGGTCACGTGCTGAAAGGCATCTGCATATTCTGAAATGCTAGTTCTAGTACAAAACATTTGTAGTTTAGCCATAATCAGTTTTCCTTCACACAGCTGTTCAAATATTCCATTTGTAATTTTTGAGGCAAGAGCTGTTCCTGAACGTCAGTGCTTGAGATCTGGCTTGTCGACAGGCTTCACTGTGACTGACACACTCATCAAAATGAGAATCCTTCTTGCCTGAGGGAACTGTGATACCTGTCAAATGGTGGGTATCTTTTAATGTTCCTGTCTCAAATGCATGTCAGAGCAAATGCCAAGTCATAACATCAGTTATTACCTGGATGTTCAACGCCTGATTCCTCTTATTTACCTAAGGTTTCAAAAGATCCCTTCACTTGTCTTTCTCGCTTTCTTTGCGGTGAGAATCATCCCGGTGACAGTTTTTCTATCTGCAAATTTTCAGTAGATTTCTTCTGTTTATTTTATGATTGACTCCTTGGGTGCGCGGCTTGTTTGCTCGTGTAACGTATGTGTGCTTCTTCTCTCATAATTTTGAGAGCCTTAAAGGTTGATAGCTTGCATTTGGCAGATTCTACCTTAAAGAAACTTAACTATTACAGATTTTCATGACACAAACACTCTGGCAGCGCGTGGCCTTGAGCTTATACTCACTCACTTGCTGTCTATAGAGGGAGCCATTAAGCACATGATTTTTATAAGACTATAACCTCAAACCACATAACATATTTGCACTGAATCCTATCACCACACAAGTCTATGCTATTTAGATGCTTTATTCAATATAATATGTGCAACCCTTTCTTAAGTTTGCTCTTTTGAGTACCTTCTTTGCGGTTCTTTACAGTCAAACTGTCTGAATAAGTCACAAGTTTGTTCCACTTTTCTTTCACTTGCTGATTAGTTTCATATACACCCATTTATGATTACTAGTGATAGTAGCAGTAGTAGTATTGTAATGCTTACCCAGTGCATATATGTATGTAGCTTTATTTTTAATTTGATTTAAGTTAGTTTTATAATTAAAAAACAAGTTCAGTCTAGTTTTCATTTAATTTCAGCCTGGGAATAAGATTGAGTTGTTATGATCCAGAGCTAGCCTCAGTCTCTCATTCACCTCATTCCTCGGCTCTGGCATGCATCTTGCTAAACTCTTGCTCTTTGTTTGATGTTGGCTTACTGTTTGGTGGTGCTAGGCTTATAGCTCACCCTTGCATGCCTCACAGGCTCTCGCTGGCCGTAGTTAATGAGGGAAGCAGCCATCAAGTCTGCAACAAAAAGTACTAATCTGTGCAGGGAGGGAAGTAAATGTGAGAGTGCAATTCCTGTTAAGAATGCCTTTGCCACAACCAAAACAATGTCATCGCAATACAGAGAAAGATGCTCTGCCATCTACACCTGAAACTGACTGACTTAAACAGAGCATTAAAAAGTTGTAGACTAACATGTTTTTAAAGATCACTGATCCTCTAAAGACAAGATGAAATCACTAACAAGGAATTCACACATGATTTAATGCTGTATTGTGTGTCACTTTTTTTGTTCTGTTGTTTATTTATCATAAATGTAATCGCCTAAAAATATGCACGACTTACATGGTTTACGTTACCTTTTCCTGCTTTCCCCTCTTTTCCCGTAATGCTGTCATCTGGAAGGAAACACAAAAGATCCTTTCTTGATTGTATTAAACTTTAACTTTCTACATAATAATAAAGCCAACAATTTGAAATAAGCAACCTGCTTCAAAAGAAAAACTGAGAAACTTGCTAGTTCAGCATTTGCAATATTTTTGTTACACTTTCTGCAGATAAGAGGACAACACCAACCAAAAAAAAACACAAACAGAAAAAACAAATGGATGGTAGGTAATTTGAGGTTCAATTTCACAGTTAACACTAAAATGCATTAAAGCAATAAAAGTGATGCAAGCCCCCATATTTCCTGGGGCTGTGTTGCTGTGTGTCTGGCCCAATTTGTCTCCCAGTCAGGCCCATTAGTCTACTGCACTCCCTTCTTAATACGCTCCGCTCTCCCAAATGCCTCAGATCAATGTGTGATACATCGCAGCATCATCACTTACTGCATGTGGATGAGTTGAGAAATGTCCCCCTTTCCTCTTATTTCCTTGGAGAAGTCTCAATTGAAAGTCATATGAGCAGAAGCACAGGGAGAGGTAGTTTGGTTTGGGGTTGGTGGTGTAGAGCGAGGCTGGGGATTGTTGGGTCTGCTGACATGAATGAATTGCTGGAGTAATGCGGAAGCTGGTAATAGTTGAATTGTTTATATCAACGTGATAAATATAGCTCTCATAAATCACATAAGCGTTTTATATATATTACTGTGGGGTTTTTTTTCTCTTGGCTCCAACCATGAAACTCTGGAGGATATCTTAGTGGTGCGTACGCTTCCTTGTTTTGTATACAGTAAGTCCTGGGTCCTCGGTGTTCTTTAAATTGGATAATGGTCCTATAGAGTATCACCAAAGAACTATTAATGACACCATATGGCTCTTTGTGACTGATTGTGCTGAGGTAGGAAATTCAGCTTAGAGCTGCAATGGAAGCAAAACCTGACCACGTCACGCACATTAGCACATCGCTCACTAACTAATCAGCCACTTTGATGTGTCTAGAAGAATGGCTTGAACTGTGTCTATAACTTGTTTATCATCTGATCCTGATAATAGATCAAGAATAATGACTTTGGTGAAGCACTTCTAGACTCCTGCTTTGCGTGTGCTAGCTCATTGTCATGGTTTACTGGGATACTTGATGTACAGTATCTGAACCAATGTTAAAGAGATTTTGTTTGTTTTTTCTGGTATTTCAAGTCAAAATGTCGACCAAAACAAGGGTAAGTTCTGTCCTGCAGTCACATGAAGCCTAAAATTATCACTTTGAGTTCAGTTTCTTTATATTTTCTTTTAACAGACTCATGCACTGCTGAAAACATAAAGGGGAGGGAAAGTCAACCACTCCACACCACTGACAGCCAATCCCCACCATCTGCCAAACCCCATGGGCACCGCTGCCAGAAATGTAATGAAGTTTTCTAATGTAACATTTGGTTGAGTACACTTTCCTTTAACTGACTCTATGTGCTACGCCCACTTCAGTTTGTTAGTTTCTTTGAAAATCCCTCTGAGAATGTGCTTGAGCTTGTTGCACCCCAGCCCTTAGCTTTTA
>VUQK01021604.1:35836-48710 GCA_015106715.1 Bujurquina vittata | reverse complement strand
TATGGAGCAAGATTTCCCACTAAAGAAGAAGTCATAAAGCCAAATAAGTCACATTCTTTCTCAAAGGCGGCGCATATTGTTGGCGTGAAAAACTTATAAAGCCCTCCGCTATGGTGTAGTTGTCTCCAAATAAACTAATATGTTAAATGGAAAAAAATAACTTTTGTGCATAACCATGTTTAGAGTTGGATCTTTCCTTTAACTTACATCATCACACATATCACCAAACAGAACTTAATTTTTTTTTTGCCCTCGAGCTAGGTTTTTGCTTGCACTGATCAGTTTTATTTTTTTTATAAATATTCTGAATTTAAGTGTATGTTTATTGTCGTTTGTAATGCAATTTTATTTTTCAGTTTGATTTATTTATTTGTTTGTTTGTTTGTTGGTATTTGCCATTATTTTCAAATTAAATATTCAAACTTAGAAGACAGGGAAAATATTTGCACCTTTATGGAATTATTTGAAATTATTTGCATCAGTCACAATGTAACCACATTGTTACATTACTAAGACAGCAAATCAGGGGCTCCCACTTAAAGCATCGCCAGGATGGGTGGCACCCAGATTTAAGTACTTTTTTTACAGCATAAGTATGCATAGTAAATCACAAAATGGGCCTAATGTAAACAGCATGACATCATTTTTGCCATGTATTATGAATTGCTCTTTTTCAGGATATATAAAAGAGAAGAGGGTTATAATCATTATATCTTTATCCGATACAACACAGACTTATTTATATCATTAGTAAGCATAGCAATTGCTATCCCACACCCATGGAAGTGACATCATGTATTCACTGTCATTTAAGATCATCCGTGTTTACTCATACAAAGGGGAGAAAAGCAGAAGACAACAATTGTGTGCTAAACTAAAACCTCAACCCCTCAAAGAAAATAAAAATAAAGAAAAACTTTGGGAGCAAATGCCTTTTTGTCAAACTAAGATGGACGACTCTTATAGTCCACCAGGTTTCCACACATAAGTGCAGATTCTGTAAGCAGGCTCCTGCTGTGTCCACACAGTTTCACACAATTAGAATAAGCTTGTAATTGTGTATTTCAAATTTCAGTCTAATTTCAAATGAAGAGAAAGAATCTGTTGGAGCTGAGCCCATCCTTGATATTTTCTCTATTTTCTTTTTTATTTTTTTTTACATTTATCACTGACAGTCAACAGCCTCATCAGCCCACATACTACTCCAACATATTCCATTAAGGTGCCTGGAATAAGGGTGCATTTCCATAAAATATTCTTTGTCAGAATCAGAAAATGGGCAAATTATCTGAACGCTAAAACACCCCGGCACACTGCAGATCCCAAAGCGGACAGAAATGACCTCAATTAGGCTGTCTAAGCACAAGAAAGTGTCTCACTGGTTAGAGATCTGAGTGGCACAGATAGATCAACACTGCCACTTCTCTCACATCACCTGGATGAGCACTTTACATTTGTAAATCAATGAGGAGGGTAACCACATCTAGAAGTGCTGGGAGGGATTCCTGTCTGCCTTGGCACAGATTTTGAGAACCAAATTACCTCTATTACAGCGCTCAGTTGGGGACTGCATTCTAGGATCAATCTGTCAGAAAGGGGTGCTTTTGTGTTGATGGATATGACACGTGACCAACGACAAGGTTGATTTTTTTTTGTTTTAATCTCGTGGATAATAAGCAGATTTAGTATCGATTTACCTGCAGCAGTGGTGGATCTGTTTATGACCACTGAGTCTCTGCTTTGTTTCACGCTGCTCAGTTTATGGCTTCATTACAACAATCACAAAGCTGTGGACACCTGAACAGCACATATCACCATAAATCCCACCGTGAGACAACAACAGTCCACTGTTCCAGCCTGTGACACCGTTTACTGCAAATGGAGTGCTATAGATGAGCAGTAGGTATGTGAAATAAATAGTACTGTATACATGTGAAAGCTGGCAACAAACGCTGGCCTTTGCTGTGACTGAGAAGCAGATGTATAATCAAAATGTGTTTGAAAAGTAGCAATCTATACTTGTAAAACATAACTGCATGTTATCTGCGATGGCTGCTAAGCCAATATTGATAGGTCCCCTTCTTCCATCACTGAGAGCTTTTACACTGTAATCACAGCTTGATGAAATGACCACACATACATAAAAGATAATAATCGCTTTTTGACTTATGTCTGGCATGGGGTTGAACATTATAGCAGCTTCTCCTTATTGACACAGCTGTTCCCCAAACTATAGATTTGCCACTGCGAGCTATGGCATGTCTTTATATTGTGCCACACACCCACTAATGACAGCTTTAGTGGTGGTAATTCAGTGGGGTTGAATATGGGGTTAGGTGTGTGAGTCACGTCCTGGGCTCCCCCTGTTGCCAGATGTCCTGCCAGCTTTTCCTGCAGTGTCGCTCGCTCTCTCTCTCTGAGAATGCAAGCATGTCCCAAGAATCCAAAATGGTTGCTTTAAGTCCCAAACAGAAATGTGAAGTAATGCATTTTATTTATTGAAGGAGTTTGCTTTTTGTGCTGTTTACATATTTGAAATATTTTGGTGTCCATTTTCCTGTCAGCCTGCAGTTAGGAGAGCAGGCACTGATGTAGCTGAGCTGACCCAGGAGAAGAACAACTGTGAGGCCGACTTTAGTGAGGGGTGGAAAATGTACCCTTTTTTCATTTATTTTTTTATTTTAAGAAGGCGTTCAACCTGCTGTCTGCTTTAGTCAGAAATCACTTAATCTCAGGTGACTTATTTTAAGTGTATGTGGAAAAACCCACAAGTTTTTATTCCAGCTGCCTTACTGTGCTTACTGTGTTCAGAGTCAGTCTTTTTTTTTTTCATATGACCTAATTAATAAGGGGTTTTATTAGGTATTTATCTGACCCTTTATTTGAATCAAACCCCTCACTGGACTATTAACTGTCAAATTAGTCAAATATTAGTAAAATGTTATAAAGTACACAATATCTGTATTTACTGTTATGCTGTAATGGATTTCTTTTGTTCTGCAGAGCTCAGCGCAAACCTAAGCACTTTTAGGACTTGATGGACAAAGTGAATATGTACTTTAATACTCTCCATACTCTAATCCCCCATGTTCACTTTCCTCTGTGTCAAATCTCCACATTTGGGGGGGGTCGCTGGGGAGGTGGGAGGGTTGGTAATTCATGCACACATGTGCCTGCCTGTTCCTCTAGTGACAGGGCCAGGGGGAGGGGCACATGATAAATTGCCTTCCACCGGGGACCTCCGAGCACAGCCACCATGATGTGGGTAAAAATGGAAATTGCTCCCTTTCACCGTCATTACATCAGTTTAGGACGCGTGTGGGCCTTATATACACCAAGAGATTTTAGGTCTGACGAACCGCTGTGCGATAGACGAGGGGCAGCAAAGCTGAGCAGGTATTCTTTGTTGTAACAGTGGTAATTGTAACAGAGCTGGGTCAGCAGCGCGTCCAGAGGAGCTGAAAGATAACGTTCGAGTTTGGAGTCGACGGTGGCAAGCTTACAGTACCAACAGAAAGTGAAGGCCATTCTGTTTAATCTGGGCTAAACCCATTTTACCATAACTAATCACTCGCGTCTGTGTGAAATCAGATAGATCCCCAGCGCACCGGCTTTGATTTGTTAAGTTTTTTTTTTTTCTAGAAAATAACACATGAAAGTTCAAATGTGCAAATGGATCTATGTTTGAACCGAAGTAGCTGTAACAATATATGTTTACAGTCTTTATGTACAAAAAAAGAGAAAAAAAACCCTAAAAACTGCCATGTGACGTTTTTATTTAAATTGTAAAAGTGCTTTTTGTCACTTTAAAAATTGTAAATATGTAATCTCTGCGCCTGGCCTTTGCAAATCCAACACACGGGTTTGTAACTGTATGAAAATCCCACAACTTTGCACAAGTCAGATCTTTTTAATTACAAATATAGTGGCGTATACAATAGATGCACAGGTGGGTGAGATTATCAGACGCAAAATAAATAATATCCTCCGAGCAATGATCAGCCAGTCAAAAATAAACTCGTTAATGGGCTCCACGCTGAAATGTCACCCTCTTAGAGTCTCCCTCTAAAGCCCACAACTTTACCATTAATTTAAAAAAAATTTTTTTTTTTAAAGACCCAAGACTTGCAAAATTTCTAGTGCATTAAATTTGAAATCCATCGATTGGATCACTTCAATTGTCGTCTTTCTTTCGAGGTTGTAAAATTGATTTTTGTATATGAAATTTAGCAATTCAACACACACACACACACACACACACACACATGCTCGTGACTTTATAAAGCGTAGAAAAATCAGCTGTCCTAATCGAACAATTTTGGCGCATTTCACACATTTTACGCAGGTGAACTCCACAGAAACATGTCACACCCTTTCAAACAAGCAACCCAACTTCTCTCAAACCATTCCCCAATTTAAATTCTACACACACTCACTTATTTTCTTTCTCCAACACACACACACTCTCTCACACACACTTTCCCACTTTAATTCAAGTTTCAATTCATCTGACATTTGATGCTCAAAGCTCCAAGAGTTCCGTTTCTACTGAAGAAAGAAAGAAAATTAAATAAGTTATATGATTGAACGGTTTGTTGTTATATAGGAATTAATTGTTTCGGTGACAGCCGGAAAAGATCTAGATTATAGGCCAGTGTCGGCAGAAATGATCCAATCAAGCCTTCTTAACCCCTATTTTAAATTTTTAACAGGCCAATGTTTAAAAATGTCAGTGTAAAATAAACGTGACTCTCGGCAGAAAATGAGGCACACGGAGATATGGAACAGAATTGTTTCTTATTTTTTTTTCCAGAATACATACAAAAAAATACCAATTCTCTGTCCATGGTGAACACCTGAAAAATAACGGCAATTTAAAATGTGGACAATTTCTGAGATTTAAGAAACAAACATGCATGTAAATTATTTTCTTCTCAATGAGACATTAAATAAGAACAAATACAATCATAGCAATTCCAAATTAACATCGAAATAAAGACCCCTACTTTAATTAGTACTCTAACATATGTGTGTTTTCACTTTACCTATAGAGCTCAGTTTCAACATAATGCACTTTTTGAGTTGCTCAAATATTTTCCTTTTGCAGCTATTACCGCCTGCTTTGAAGCCGACATATAAATAAATACAGTTGAAGTCCACGGATCCCGCCCTTAAGTTTAGCGCACTTATTATAAAAGTCTTTATATTTGCATTCTTGGTACTATAAACTTTTCAAAGTCTTTTTTTGTTCTCCTCACTGATATCCAAGCGCTGACGCTGTGGTGAGTCTCTGGCCGTACAGTGCATAGGGGGAGTAGTAAGGGCCGGTTGCTGCGGGCACAGGAACGGGGGCACCAGGGGTTGGCAGGGGGCTTTTGGAGTACGGATGATAACGGCTGCTGAGTCCTAACGCATGATGAGGGCTCCTTAAAGCCAAAGTCCCGGGACTCCCAGGGGCTCCTGACGGTGGCATGTGCATATGGCAGGCCATGGCCGCTGCTGCAGCACTGGCCAGTGAAGACGATCCGGGATAACCGGATATCAACTTTTCAGCCCCAGTAAAAGCAGTGTGTGTCCTCAGGTGATTCAGGAGCTCTTCCGAGGTGGAGAAACGCTTGTCGCACGGTCCATTTGCCGACACCCAATTACAAACATGGGGGAGAGGGTCGTTGGGAAGCATGAAACCGTATGGGTACAGGGGGTGTCCGCTAAATGATGGCGCTGAGGAATGAACGCCATGTATGGGGTGTGACGGGTACATTAGTGGGTAGCTGGACTTGAGGGCGTTCGCGGCAGCTGCAGCTGCAGAGTCGTGCGTGCAGGAAGCACTGGCCGCGCCCGCTAAATGACTGGCACAGTGGTAACTGAGGCAGTAAGGGTCTCTGCACAGACTGGCTGACATGATGGACGGTGGAGAAGCCCCGGCCAAGGGGCTGGATCCAGCCTTACTGCAGCCCAGTGAACTGGCCAGCTGTGCGTTTACCAAGCTCCCTCCGTGGGGCAGGAAGTGTTGAGGGTAACCAGCATAGGCCCCAGCCAAGCTACCTGGGTATGTCATACCAGCAGGAGGCAAGGGAAAAACTGTCTGTCCCGGTTTGTAAGGAGAAACCGGCGCCACAAGTCCTGACCCGAGAACGGATGCGGAGGATACAGAAGTCACAGATGAGGACTCCGAGGAGGAGGTGCTTTTAGTGCCAGGCGTCGTCTCCTGGTGTTGGTTCACCTCCACGTTAATTCCACCACAACTCACGCTTATCCTGCTGTGGCTGGTGGTGCCAGAGCCGTCCGTAGAGCCATTTTTATTACAGTCAGACTCCTTCTTTTCATCCCTATCCCCACATTTCCCGTCCGATGGCATGGGGGAGGCTGAAGTGCTGGAACTGGGGCTGCCTGTCCGCGGTGTAAACGGCTGGCAGGTGGCGCTCGGCACTCGGAAACCAGACTTCTCTCCGCCTGAAACGCCCGAAGACGAGTCCTTCTTATCGGAAGGTTTAGAATAAGGTTTGAAGCTAGATTTGTCATCCACACCAATGTCACTCAATTTCAAAGGGCCTGATTTAGATTCCTTCTCACTAGATCCATTTGATGTTACGGAGGATAATTTGGAGGAGGGTGGTGGGTCCGGTTTGCCGATCTGAGAGCAGGTCTGCGCCAGCAGAGCCAGCGGACTTTTCTTGGCATCTAGCTGCAAAAAAGATTGGAAAAAAATTAAAAAAATTATTTTTAAAAAACTATTAAAACGCACACCGGCAGCTTTCTTTTAAGAACAATCTCGGGGACGAAGGTTTAATCAGGTTATTCTATGGCATTAAAAAGCGGCATATACGTGTAATAATTAATTTAAATCTGTTCGTCGAATAAAAATACACCAATACTAATTTTAAAAACATAAACCATGCGTGTCTTTATACTAGCACATACATATCAGCTTTAAACACTGGAGCCACACTTGGGCAGGACAGCGATATCACAGACTAACTCCCAAAACGCTTCAACACGAAACAGAATTGACTAAGAAATATATTTAAAAAGCTGTTTACCTCTATAGGACTGACCGGGGTGGAAGGCAAAGGCTGCAGATACTCCGGGTGCAAAATGTGTCCCGACCGTGCGGTAAGCATTTTCAAAACCTTGATGGGAAGTCGGTTCGCTTGCCGTAGTGGATGAGACGGAGGTGCGGAGTGGAGAAAAGGCTTGTTGATGTTCGCTGAGCTGCTATTCCGAGAACCGCTGCTTTCCCACGCTACACAAATATCACTATGTTTTAAGGCAGACGCCGAGGGCGATGTGATCATGTCCCAATTGTCAGGAAATGTAGTGGCGCTGCTTTCCACAGATTCATTAAGAAAGATTAGGTGGGGGGGAAAGCACCGAGCCTCTCTGCCAGAGGAGGAAAAAAAAAGAGAAAAGAATCGAAAAACGCTTCAATAATAGGTAATCCTGGTGGTAAAGGAGTAAGGCGCGGCAGCTGGAAGGAGACCGTGCGAGGTTATCGCAGATCCGAGGCTGCGTCTTGCACCATGAGCGCTGCGCCTGTGTGTGCGTCTGTCTGCAGGTCCTCGCTCTGTACTCCCGAAGTACGAACTGGTAGAAATTTTCACTTCAAAAGCAGCTGAATTAGTCCGAGATTAAAGCCTTTGCCGCCTTCCAATCAAATGGGACCCTGAGGTGATTGGAGGGTCAAGGGGATGTGACGTTCTCCTCTTTGTAAGCGCCTCTATTTTGACAGCTCGGGGGAGGAGATAGGATTAAATATGTTGGTTACCGCGAACGCTGACACGTTTTAGAAACCACTGGGCACAGCAGGATGCAGGAGAGTGTAAATAACACGATAGATCAGCGACCCATACACTTTTTACATTTAATAATCGTGAAACATAATTAATCTGCTTTGGCATCACCCATTTTTTTCAGCTAATATTTATGGTAATCAAGTTTCGTATAGGGACCAGTTGGTAAAATCATCATATTCTCAATAGATATTAAAATAATTTAATAATGTTAACAACCATCTAAGTTTATACACACATGTAAGTTCTGATGATTCTTTTCTCCAACAGTCCGCAGACTGAGAGACGCGCAAAGTGCGCGCATATTACGCACATCCGCCTGGAGGACTTCTTTCCACCGGCAAACATAAAACCAACCACTTCAGCTCGAATTCCCTAAACAGACAAGCGTTGACAGGAATAGACCAATGTAGTGATGGAGGGATGTGAATGTCACATGTTTTCAGTATAATATACACCGCCCTTCTATTTCTATCTCCACCCCTCCGTCAAGTGTCAATTCTGCTCCACCGCAATCAATCAGTTATTTGTCAGAGGCTGTCAATCCACTGCTTGATTTATGTCAGCTATTGTGGCTGATTACATGCCAGTGCGACTGCGGGAACAGAACAAGTGTGGGGGGAGAGTGGGAGAGAGACATTCTGTAAGAGACACCGAGATTTCACAGGAAATAAATTGATTCTCGTGTCAAGATTTAATTTTTAAGATGCATCGACGGTAGCCAACAAGCCCATGCTGACGTGGGGTGGGGGGATCAGAGTCAAAACTGTGGATTTAACTCCATATTAAATAAAGTCCGTAACTTTTGGAGTTCTTCGTAAAACTTATCGGAGGTGGTATACGCGATGAAACTTTAATAAGTTGCAGTCCAGTTCTCGGTTTCCACAGAGAAGCTGTTGGTGTTTAAAGGTGTTAAACTGCGTTCTGCTGTAATTGGTGGATTATGGAGCTAAGAGTGAGCCGGAGGGAAAACACCAGTGCCCCCAAAATGCACGTAGTTAACCAATGGACAGAAAATCCAGCGTTTTAAAAATAAATAAATAAATAACACACACAAAACGGAAAGTTAAATACACCGTCGTGCGGTGTGGAATTGATTTTTATTGATTTTTTATTTCCATTATCTAATATATTTAATATAACCCCTAATCTCTCTTGGATAACTTGGGGAACAATTTAAAAGATTAATAATCATTTAAAAATGATAATGTGAACCCTGTCCATTTTTTGGCTAAACGCATCTGCCATTGTGTTGTTAGAACCTGTCATCTGCCTCGGGCACACTGTCATCTGCAACAAGAACAACAAAGACGACGAACGCACACACACACACACACACACACGCACACACACACGCACACACACACACACACACAAAGAAATCCAGACAGTTTATATTGATGTCAGCTCGATTTTATTTACATACAATGAAAATGATTTATTTTCTTTAAGGGGTGGAAAAGCGGACCGAGAAAAAGAAAAGAAGAGAAATGGTCTGTCAGGCCGCTGAGAAAAGAAGTTTAAAATGCCTTGAACTATTCACCGCTGAGATGGCTAATCAGTATTGAGGCTCCGGGGCAATCGGGCAGCTTTTCAATGTGGTTTTCCTTTCATCTAAATCGGGATGGAGGCGCTCAATTAAAAGCCTATCAGTTTGTAAGTAAATCAACGCCTATCAAAGTTGTCACATCAAACAAAACGATTATTATTGCAACCCGCCTCTGCCATTAATCTCTTTCTGTGGTAATCTGCTTGACAGGTCAACACGGAGAGCAAGAAAACCTGGAGTGGACAGTCAAAGGGGCAAAATATGTTTTTCCCCCCCTTCATTTATTTTTCTTTGAGAAAAATAGAAATGCAAAAATTGAAGTAGGCATTTTCTTCGAGTCAAAAAATGGTGCAAATAAAAATTTGGAACAAAAAAATTATATATATGCACAGGATTTAAAAAAATTAAAAAAGAAAAATAGAACCTGTTACCCAAAAAGGGCACTTCTTGGGTAGAAAAAAACCTTTTACCTCACAGGGCTGAACTGGTCTGCGTGACTGATTTCAACTTTTAAAATGTGCAATAACAAAGAAATCAATAACTGTCTTCTCTATGACTACACAACCCGACGCGTAATTTTGAAATCCCATGCAATATAAATAAATGGCGGGTTCTAAATAAGAAATGTTCTTTTTTTTAACGTAATATGTGAGTTTCTAAGAGAGGAAAAAGTCGAAGTAAGCGGATCTCTGTTCCTGCGAATGTTTTCAGTCTTTTTTTTCCTTGCAGAAAAGGGGGGACGTTTCACAATATGCAAAGATATGTGATTGATAACAGGCTTGGTATTTTCTGCAAGGGATGTCAGTCCGTGACACAATATGTGAGTTATTAGGGCAAAGAAGGGCAACCATAAATTTTCACTGTCAGGCGAAAACCCTCTTTATTGTCCCTATGACGAATGGGCTTCTGCACCAGACACCAAAATACTCGGCATTCCTCTTAAATGGGAACACATTTTTGCGACCATAATTCATGATATTTAAATAGAAAGTTTTAATATCCCCATATATTTCATAACACTGACATGTTTATGAATCACTCCGCATGCAAATACAACCATTTACATCTCGCGAGGAAATACTTTATGTTGAACTTGTAGGATTACTGTGCTGGGCCGACTCCTTGTAATGAAGCGAGGACGCACACGTTTCATTATTAGGGCTGATTTTTGCAGCCACATTAAATATGAAATATACAATTTAACAACTTCCCTAATTGTATACCTTCAAATTTTAGGCTATAGTTTAAACACTACTTTATTTAAGGCCTATACAAAAACTGCTTTGGAGCCATTCACGATGTTACCATAAAGTTATTATTTTCATTTTAGACCGTTTCCACTTTATTATTTATAAATAGATCCCAACAGTAATTGCAGGGTGCAAAGAGAGAGATAGAGGCGCATATAATCCCCACGTAGCAGTAATATAAAAGAAGACTGGCCAGGACAGTAGACTATTAAAGCTAATAAAGTGCATGCATGAAGCAGATTTTCCCTCCTAAAACTCCATGGAAGGACAGGATTACAGGAAAGTCCGTGGCACGACATTACCTGGAATCATTGCCTACTAAGCTCCGATGTAAAACGTCAGAGAGGTAAAAATGTTTTTTTTAAAAAAAATAACAGTGTAACAACATTAAGACGTAGTCCCTCTGTCTACAAGAAACCTGTTTGGCATTACTCAAACACAACCACTCAATACACTCTGTCGAAGTGAAGCATCGGAAGGAGCACAGTGAAGACTGAAGCCATGCAGACTCTCGCTCTCTCTCCGGGCGAGCGGCGGGGAGAAAGTGGGCTTTTCCGCGTGTGGGAGGTCTTAGGTGACGTCACAAACATGCAGCAGCCAAGCAGCCTGAGCAGCAGCAGCAGCAGCAGCAGCAGGCCTATGGCGCTCACAAACTTTCTAATGTCTCTAAACACTGAGCCACTGTGACCCAAAAGTAAGCAGGATTGTACCATACCTCATTAACACACCAGGGCAGTCCCAGCTCCAACCAGAGCTGCACAAACACAGCAGCTTAAGTCTTCGGCTGCATTCTGTTTGCCTGCATGTTCTTATAGGAGTCACAGGCACATACAAAATTAATGACTGATAGTCTGTGGAAATATTTCTCGAGTTTTCTGTTCCTAATAAGTAAGTACATATTTTCATATAGTAAACAGATCAGTTTTAAGTCATTTTTATTACACAAATGCAGATATGTAGTGTATTCTGACTTTGCGATACAGTCCACACGCTCATACATTATTTCCAATCTATAAGAATCCTGCTTAATTTTTCAAAAGATTCAGAAAAGGACATTTGACCCCAAGACTAACTAAAAAATGGGCAAAGTTAGAAGCTCATTTGAAAGTTCAGTGGTTGCAAAGGCTTTATCAGAAACATATCTTATTTATATAGCATGGTGTTGCTGCCAGATGCCATGTTTTTATATAAATATACAATATACATTCACCAGATAATTTATTAGGTACACCTTGCCGGTACACGGTTAGACACCCTTTTGTCTTCAGAAATGCCTTAATTCTAAGATTTTGGTCCATATTGATAGCATTACACAATTGCTACAGACACTATATGGCCAAAAATATTCACTCACCCATCCAAATCATTGAATTCAGGTGTTCCAATCACTTCCATGGCCACAGGTGTGGCATGCAGACTGTTTCTACAAACATTTGTGAAAGAATGGGTCTCTCTCAGGAGCTCAGTGAACTCCGGTGTGGTACTGTGATAGAATGCTACCTGTGCAACAAGTACAGTCGTGAAATTTCCTCACTACTAATTATTCTACAGTTAACTGTTAGTTGGATCATCACAAAGTGGAAGCAACTGGAAATGACAACAACTCAGCCACGAAGTGGTGGGCCACGTAAAATGACAGAGTAGGGTCAGTGGATGCTGAGAGACATAGTGCGCAGAGGTCGCCAACTTTCTGCAGAGTTATTCGCTACAGACTTCATGTGGCCTTCAGATTAGCCCAACATCAGTGCATAGAGAGCTTCATGGAATGGGTTTCCATGGCTAAGCAGCTGCACCCAAGCCTTCACCAAGTGCAATGCAAAGCGTCACATGCAGTGATGTAAAGCGCGCCACCACTGGACTCTAGAGCAGTGGAGATGCATTCACTGGAGTGACGAACCACGCTTCTCCATCACGCAACCTGCTCCATCCATCTGCATGAGTATGGGTTGCCAGGAGAACGGTACTTGTCTGACTGCATGGATCCATGCTTTTGGTTGTTCATGCCAAATTCTGACCTTGCCATCTGAATGTTGCAGCACAAATCAAGACTCATCAGACTAGGACTGTTGTAGCCTATCTGCTTTGAGGTTTGATGTGATTTACTTTCAGAGATGCTCTTGTGCATACCTTGGCTGTAACGAGTGGTTACAAAGCATTTTCACTCTGCTGACTGGATATTTTCTCCCTCTCTCTCTCTCTCTTTCCCTCTGTAAACCCCTTGAGATTGTTATGTGGGGAAATCCCAATAGATCAGTAGTTTCTGAAATACTCAGACCAGTCCATGT
>VUQK01021604.1:19938-31646 GCA_015106715.1 Bujurquina vittata | reverse complement strand
GGTTTTTTACAGTCTTTCTTTGTTTTTCCCTCCCCTTATTTTTTTTTTGTTTTTTTTTTTTTTTTTTTTTTTTTTTTTTTTTTTTTTTTGTGTTTTTTTTTTTTTTTTTTTTTTTTTTTTTTTTTTGTGTTTTTTTTTTTTTTTTTTTTTACTAGCAATGACTAGTTAATTTGATTAGCTGACCATGTATGAAGTTTCTATGCATGCTCTGTTGGGCACTAAATGTCTATGTATTAGAGGAAGCGAAAGACTGTTATCTTTCGCAGGGAGAATTATGACATGGGACTGAAACAACTCTTGTGTGTGTGGGTTTCAGGGAAATCAAGGCGGGCATTATGTATCGTGCCCTTGAACCTGTCACGTTAAGAGCTTCGTGTTTAAAATCAAATATTTATTACTCAGATTTTACTAATTTATTATTAGTTTTCAGTTCAGCTAATCTCAGATGTCAGACATCATTACTAAACTTCACAGGGTGATGTGGGCAGAGAAGCGATGGAGAAGTAAAGTAGGAGCACTCAAACAATTTAGGGCTCATATCTGTGCACTATTGATCAAAGGTTTGGTAGTGGAAAAAGTGATGTTATACCATGTGTAGTTCTAATGATTTACATTAAAAAAATGTGTTTTACACTTAAATGTCCTGGTATTTAACTCTAGTGCGTGTTGTAAAAGTGGGTGTTTGTACAGTGCGTTACAGTCAATTCCAACAAGTTACAGTACATAATAATAACTTGTGCATGTATTTTGAACACTGTATCTCCATCCGTAGCTAGAAACTATGCAATGTCACTGTGCTAATACTAGTTTTTGCAAGTACCACCTTAGACACAATCACATGACAACATCGGCGACTGGACAAGCGGCTCAGCATGTGACTATATTGTAGCACCCACTGTTCCTTCCCCATTCCCCATTAGTTTTGATACATATATATACAGGAAGCAGAAAACCACTGAGGCACCACACTTTATACTGCTGTAGCTCATCGGATTATTTGATAAGGACGCAGCAAACACTATTAGAAAATTTTCTAAGCACATTTTCACCTTTATTGTGTATCCACATATCAAATAGGTTAACACTGTTGTTTATCTCATAGTGTTAACATTCAAAATTCTGCTGCTCTTATGTGTCAGAGGCATTTGCACATATTGACACCTTGACCTTGTTTCAATGTCAGCTCAAGCAAACCAGGTGTAAACAAATGCACATGTTGGTTAAACTCAGCGGACTACCTTCAGCATCATGCACTTCTTCATGCTGCCCGACTCAAATCGAGAGGGAGACATTGCCAGAGTTTGTTGTAGCTAATGTGCTTATTTCTGTCAGCTCAATTGACAACACTCATCCAGCAACCTGACAATGAGTCGCAATGAGAAGCAAGGTACTGGCATGGGCTTTAACTGAGTCCTGTGTGTTTTTGTGCGTGTTGCTCATATGTTTGTTATTTTGTGTGTACTTGTGCATGCTTGCTTGCGTGCAGTGTTTGCACATCTGTCTCTGTGAGCATAACTGTGAGTGGCTGGGCAGGTAATGGCAGGATGAAATTATGGTAGTGGGCTGTCACACCTACACCTCTCCCTCTGTGTGCTGTAGTGTCAGGCTGTCTCATCAATGTGTTGAGAACTGTGGCTCACAGTGAGATTTCTGTCCCAGGGAGGGCTTGGTTGGGGTTGTGTTGTCCACTTTGTTCCAGGTCAGTTGTGTATACAGGGCAGCGAGGGAGCATGTGCTATGTTGACATGATTTCCCCACTGTGACTGTTACATGCAGTGTTATCGCCCCTCACACATGAGGATTGGAGAGGACACATGTCCGAGTCACAGGAAGAATCGTAACACTATTAAAACAGGGATACTTTGTTTCAGAAATCAGACAAACCATCCTGATGAGCAAATCCCGCTTGGGTGCAAGCCGGTCTGTATAATGAGTGCACAGTTTCATAGACGGCTACTCACAACAACATATTGTATATAAATCTGTTGCATCTACTTTTGTTTGGTAAGGTAACATATGTAAGGTAAAGCTGGGCGTACAGCAACTCGGTTAATTATTTGTTCCTCTTTGTAGTCGCAGAGCCTTTTATTTTCAGTTGCTTAAGTGAGAGAAGAACCTGTGACTTAGCGCAGTCTGGGGAATGCTGTAAAGTTTCATGGTTTCTTTTAATCTGAAAATAAATATTTTATTTGAAGCAAAGCTGATTTTTGTTTGTTTACGCTTTCAGTATGGTTTTTTAGAAAGAAAATTGGAATTGGAAAATATTGGTATCGGCAACTCATGCTTACAAAAAATTGGAATTGGCCATGAAAATTGCAGTTGGTGCATTTCTAAATTATAGCACTTAAAAAAAAAAGTATGTACACCAAAATTGAGGACTTCATCCTCACAAGAACATTTCTTTTGGACAATATTGTGCCATCAAATCCTGCATGTGATTGAATAGCTCTTCTTGGTTCCACAGTTTGGCTTATGTAAGATGACATAAAAGATCCAAAAGCAATTTGATGGATATGTTTTGATAATTTTACACCAAGATCTTAAAGCAACTAACCAGGTGATCTATTATACAGGCCCTCTCTCTCTCCTCCATCATCGTTGTCTTCTGCTGTGGCCATTTCCGTTGCTTTGTGCCTGCTGTCAAACCTGACAAGTATAACACAACTTGCAGCCTTACAAATGCTTTTGAAGGGAAACCATTAGTTTTTGTAATGTCCTGCTTTATTATCTTTTCACCCACTGACAAATGCGAGTGATTACACTTGTGGAATCACAGTGATGCATTGAAATACCTTTTTAATATTGGAGACATTCTCAGGTATTGTTGTATGTGATATAAAATTGTAACCTTTAAACTTTTTCACGCAGGAAAAGATACCAGTGTCAATCTGCTTTTTCTCGCAGTCAGTTTTGGAGGTTGTCACAGTACTGGAATATCAACTTTAAGAGAAACATAACACTTTTTAGACACAAGTAATTGTGTTATCCTGTGACATTAACACAGTTTGTTAATGTTACAGACCGGCAGCACTGATAATGTTTGCTGCCTGGCTCCCACATTAATGATATCATTTTATTAATAGCTACTATCCCCTACCTTAATGATAGCAGACGGCTAATGTGGCTATTGGGTAATTGCTAATAGTTAAATGGCCAACATTAACATGTGTGCCAGCCAGGTTAACATTTATGATAATATGTGTTTAATACTTCAGTGTTGTTAAATGGGAGCTTTACTGACACACATAGCTACCCTGTGTGTGTGTGTGTGTGTGTGTGTGTGTGTGTGTGTCTGTGGTTTAGTCCACGCTGGACTGCCTGCATTTAAGGCCAGGGCCCGTACTCTGCGTCTGCTTGTCTGGGTTCGGCTTATTTACGACCCGAGCCGGGTCCGGTCCAACAGCCAGAGACAGAGAGGAGAGGAGGGATCGAGCTCTGCGTCACCCCTGTGCATTCCTACGCACACAAGACCTGAATGACACACATTCGTGCGCCGTAAAACACCTCAGACACACTACAGATAAGGAGCTGGAAATATCGCCCATGATCTCACATCAGAAACTTTGAGTGCTAGGTTGTAGAGTGGGCCTATTCCCCTCCCTCTGTGTCACTCATTTTTACAACCTAATGGAAAAGAGGTGAGGAAGTAGGGCTCTGTCATTTGTACAGTTAGCTTTGGATACTTACACAAAAACTGTGTGTGTGGATTTGTACCTCAGGCGAAGAGTTAAACAGGTTGATCAATATTTCAGCAGGTTCAGCCGTACCGATAATCGACTCTGCGCTATCTGGTTGGGGTGAAACTTTGTTAACGGTTTGAACAGCATGACGCTCCATACTGCTGCCCATTGTAGCGAGATTTTTGAAATGTTCAGATAGAACATTTGAGCCATAGGGCATTAAATTAGGAGTGTAGACTCATTGTAGGTGCTGATGCCAAAATGTCATCACCTTGTTTCCTCACATACCTTTCAAATCCTTGAAGAGAAAAAAAAAAATCTGAAATTCACACAAAGACCTTTTCTGCTCTTCTGTGTTCTTTACTTCTTCCCTTACTAATGTCTTTCCCCTTGTATTTAAAGGCCAAGCACTGAACTGCGTCACTTCTTAGTCATCTCAGTGTCAGGGACCAAAGACGCTCAGACAGATTCAGGCGTACCAAAACATCTCAGCAGCAAAACTGGGCTGCTGCTACTGACACTCTGTGGTGGGCATGTAAAAGAGAGGAGATGGGATAGAGAGTGCTTTACTGCACCTCTCTTTTTTAATTTCGCTCTTCCTTTTTTGTGGTTAAATGCTGTGGAAAATTGGACAGCCTAGCAAAGCAGAGGTGGATGTTTTCTCCGAAGCAGAGTGCGGATGGAACACATTCCAGGGCAAAGCTGTGTAAATCCCTCCATTGATTTGGTGCAAAACCCTCCTGACCTCTGGAATACATTAGCAGATTAGGCATGGAGGCCCTGTGCACACAGCTCTCTTAGCTCAGCCGCCAGCCTATTCAGACTGCACCCTAGCAGCAGTCTGCCCATAGCCCCCCAAAAAACTCAGAGTCTGGATAGCGTGGACAGATGGGCCCACAGCCGCTCTTATTCTCTTAAAAAGCCCAATTACAACATTGTGTGTATGTACTTCATGCATTCACTCAATTTTATGCACATGCAATTTGCTTCATATATTGCTTGGAGTGCTCCAGAATGGAAGCTTTCTTTCGCGGCTTTAAATAATCTTCGTGCAGTCTGACAAAGACAAAAAGGAGACCCAGAGAAAGCCGTTGAAAGCCAGGTCAGCACAACCTCAAGTGTCTGTAACTGGTTTCATTTACAAATGGACTGCTGCTGCTTTACATCGTGCTGCCTGGAAGGCAGGTCAGCGCAGCCCCAACTGTTTTTTTTAAATTGCCTTTCTAAAACAGAGGACAGTGACTCATACTGTGAATCTGGTAAGAAATCTTGCTCTGGTTAAAAAAAAAAAAAAAAGCTGAACGCTGTAACGCCATCTTTGCTGCATCAACTTTTGATTGCTGCAGGTTGTATCATGTGTTTGCATTTGGGATTTAGGGCATTCTTCCTATCTTTGTGTTCCTAATCTAAACTAAGAGAGGGGATCCTGAGCAGAAGGCGAACTGCACGTCATGTTTTGTTTATTTTGTGCTTGTTTAGTGGATGAACAGAATATTGGCATTACTGAGCGATACCAGACCCTCAGCGTAAATCTGCACGCCAGCATTTCCATAGAATTTCAACCTTTGGACGTGTGCTTTTCATAACATTGTAGCCTCGTATAAAAGCTAACAGAGTGTTAATGGATTGAGCAAGTGGCCAGTGACCTGGTATTGTGCATATGTGTGTTTGGATGCGTGCGTCTTGTTTGGGGTGAGGGGTGGTTGCTCTGGGTCAGGGGAGCAGGCATCATGGTCACAGGCTACAAGTCCCACCAGGACCCCTGCACCCCCCTCAGAGGGGACACATGGCCAATCCCCTCCCAGCTCCCCACATCACAGGCAGAGAGTTTACCCGCCAGCCGAGCAGCCTGACACCCAGATGGCGGCCGCTCACTCGCTGTCCATCTTCTCGCATGAGGCCGAAGAAATTAAATCACCTCATTTGTCATCGGCGTGCTCTCTGTTTGTCTCCAGTGATAACACAGCACAAACCTATTCCGCTCCACTGCGCTCTCTGACTCTAGCCCACATGAGAGCAATGGAAAAAAAGCTGGAAAATTAAGAGTACATATCTGATGTTCCACATAACAATAACAGTAACCACAAAGCCAAACATCCCCTCTGTTCAGTATCATTGTGGGCAGCTAATTGTCACTACCAGCCACAGGAAAAATGTTGCAGATGGGAGACTTTGCTCGTATGCATCTCGGTGCTGCTGCAGTCGAGTAAACAAGTTCTCATTGTAGACTCTGATAGTAAGCACACAAGACTTCCAATGAAATGCAAATGCCGCCATCACAACTGGAAGGAAGTTTGTTTACCACTAAACATCCTTCCAGCAAAAAAATGTTGTCATTTACAAAAGACACAACATTAACAAATCATAGAGTCTCGGGTTTTTGTGAAAACATGTTTCAACTGAGGTGAAGTAACACAGCTTGCATGAAGATAACCAGATTTGCCTCAGCTATAAAGTCACAGTGTAACAACTGGCGTCCATTGCATCGCGTTGACTGGATGAGGATGAGAAACTGAGGGAATGGAAGCCCGGAGAGGCCAATGACAGAAACAGAGGTGATTTTTATTTATTTATTTTTGCTGCCTCAGAGCTTCTGTGAAGGACAAATCAAGATGAAAAAAAGAGCTGTTTTTTTTTTAAACAGTTTTTAATCAAGTAACACAAAAGCGAAAAACAACAGACGCCACCATTTTTTTCGCACTTACCTCCATGGGCCTCTGCACCTAGTAAATATTTAGTCAGTTCCTCATATTTTGTGGAAACTTCCCGTTAAAGTGATCTAAAGGTTAAGGACGCCTTCTTCTCCACTAACTGTTTGCACTCCCGGGGCATTTGGTTGAGACCTTACCCTGTTTGTCATTCCGCGTGTCGGTGCATTTTCTCCTTTTCCCTGAAAGTCTTTTCCCACCCTCCAGCTCTCTGTACTCTGGTTAATGTTTACACCGTGACTGATTTGGCTCCTATTGCTAATGCTAGATAAACAACAACTGATCAGCACCGTTAGCACATCAATCCTCAGAGGTGACTCCTCTTTGCAAAAGAACAATATGGCTCCTCAACTTGATTTATGCCTAGACTACAACTGAGCCAGGGTCATATTCCCTTTTTGCTCTCCTCTGTTTTTCTCCAGCTTACCCTCCTCCCTCCTATTTCCAGTTTACCCCTGTTTCTCTGCTTATTGGTATTCTTCCTGTTCCTCCTGTGCCCCCCACCCCCAATCTTTTTTGCCATCCCTGCCTCACAGGGGAGGAAAACGCTCCATAGAGTTGTGCAAAACCTCAAACCGAGTCCTGTATTTGACAAGCGGTGTGAAACTGAAAACTACCCACCTCTGTCTTCTTTTTCTTTGCCTTGGAGTCAGAGGAAACCAGCTCACTATTCCTCAAACCCATCAGCCCCCTCTGGCAGAACTGGACTGACTATAGGCGCCATTGTTGTCTTTCAGAATAAAGACAGCCGTTCAGAAAAATATTATTTATGTTTTTTTACGCTACAGGACGTCACAGCAGGACTTGGTAATGTGCAAGAAAATATTAAAATGGCTTGTGAACAGATATGGCAGATAATGGATTTATGCACATCACAGTTTCTCCTTTCTGTGCTATACCTCACTGACCCCACCTCCCCTCTGCTGGGGATCATGGGTAGCGTGTAGCATGGCCAGTTGTTTGTTGTCACTGTGAATTATGGTGACATGCTGAAGGAGTGAAAACTCATGCTGGGCAGCACTTGCAAGGAACAGTGAGGGTGTGTTTGTGTGGGGGGATGGGTCAGGGAGGGGGGCTTTTATCCTGCCATTTATACCCAAGGTTAACTGTGCAGCCCTGGGACAGAGGGGAGGAGCATTCAGTGAGAACATCACTGTTCTCAGGGATCGGTTCACAAGGTGTGCCTCTCTGGCTCCCACTGTTACAGTAATTACAAGCTGAGATTTTCCCGCATTTCTGCTCTGCAGTGGCTTTAATTACCACAAGCACTGATTCCACTGGATGAAGAATTATTTTTACAGTTTATTCAATTTATACAATAGCACACATGCAGTTTGGATTCATGTGTGCTACATGCAGTAGGTAATGTTATCTAGAGAGTGACTATTTAATTTTTAATTCTTTCCAAACTAGAATTTGGCACTTTTAAAAGATACATACAGTCATGATAAACAGAAATAAATGACAAAACCCTCCAATCATTACATCTCAAACTCCGCAGGCCTCAGTTAGGGTGTTAAATGTTAAAGTTCATGACATAACGGTTAGAAAATGACGGGTAGGGTTGCCAGGATAAAACCACTTCTCCTTAAAAACAAAAACCAAAAAGCATAGCAGCACAGGTTAGGTTAGCAAAGATACACCTGATCAGCTCATCTGCTCAACAGAAGAGAGCAATGCACTGTGCCATGTTTAGCAAAAAACAAACATGACGTTATCGGTACAAACCGCTCATACCAACTGTCAGCACTGTGGTGCAGGGAAGGGGCCAGAGGATAAGGGGGCCTTGCAGTCATTGAGTCAACGATGAACTCCTCTGTGCAAGTATTCTAGAGTCAAACGTGAGGCCATCTGTCCGAGAGCCAAAGTGCGGCTGAAATTGGTTCATGCAACAGGACAATGATCCCAATCACAGCAGCAAATCTACAACAGAATGGCTGAAAAAAAAAGAAAAAAACATCAAAACAGGTGCTGCGATGGCCCAAACTCTAGACCTCAACCTGACTGAAATGTTGACATGGAACCTTAAGAAACCTGTTCATGAACAGATGTCCACAAACCTCAATGAACTGAAGCAGCTTTGTAAAGAAGAGTGAGCCAAAACTCCTGTAAAATGATGCGAGACTGAGAAAGTCACACAGAAAACCATTACTTCAAGTTATTGCTGTCAAAGGTGCTTCTACAAGCTATTGAATCATGCAGCGGGCTTAGTTTTTCACACACTGCTTCTTCATTCTTGTTTAAATAATGACACAGTGTAACATGTCCATAAGTCTTGTTTTGTTCATCTGAGGGTGAAGTTGTTTGTTTGTTTGTTTTACATCAAGGTTTGTAATCAGTTAATAACGGCGCTATCAGGTTTAGGTTTGATTAATAAGTATTTCAATAACGACTTTTGAGCTGCTTTCATGTCTTCGTTTCATCTATAAACTTTTTTTTTTTTAAACTAGCTCATTAAAGATGCATTCAACCAATTATTTTCTTGTCTGGAAAACATCAGCCAAGTATTTATCAACTTAAATGCAAACCTGATGAATTATTAGAGCGTGAGATAACGGCTTTTTATTAATGACTCACACAGATTCATAATTGCAGTACTGATGGCTGCAAAGGCTCCAAAGCAAACAGTCAACAGAGTCTGCAGTTCTAAAAGATAACTTCAAACTGAATGTGCGGTTAATACAATTAAGTTATTGCTTCAGTTATAAATTTGAACTGCAGTAGTAACTAAATAATTATCCAAATATCAGTTAAAGGACAGCTATTGTGAAGTAAAGCAAACCCTTTGCTGAAAATGTGGCGTTACATCTCAGCTCACAGATGGATTCTGGTGCTTCTTTTTCTCACCACGCTCTGCTCTCCACCACTAACACATTTACAGTTCCATCAGTCTTTGCAAAAATGCTTCTCTGCTGGAACAGCTCTCCGTGTTGGCCCGGTCCCATTTTTCCACAGTGATTTGATCGTGATTGATGGATTACACACTATTAGGGCACCCAAACTGCGAAGCACTTAGGAGGAATGAGAATGAATGAAGTGTACAACGGGCGCCTGCACGTTAAAGTGTACGTCTGTTTACATGAAGAAATTATTCTAAAGACCTTTCCTGGCAAGTGGCGAATGATCTTTTTATATAAATGAAGTAGTCAAAAGCTCTTTTGTCTTGAGGTGTGCTCACTTGTGTAGAGGAGCCTGTCCAGGTGCCTTCATAATTGCACGGTTATTTTATAAACCTAGTAGGAGTTTTTAATTTGCCCTTCTTCGCCCAGCCCGGGGTTTCTATTCCATTGCTGTGGGCAAGAAAACGGAAGAAAAAGAAACTTGTACATGCTGAGAGATGTTTTTTTCAGGGGATGTCGTTGCTCAACAGCATGATTAGAACTTGCAAGTGCAGAACAACGTGGTGGACGACAATATAAATCTGTCAGTCTGTGCACCAGACGCGGGCGTGCTGCAACTTGAAGCCTTAAGTCTCGCTCACAGTCTTTCCTCTGTTAGTAAGTGCGGGAAACCATAAAACAGTAGAGAAAATGTATGCAGGAAGGAACATGGAGCAAAAAAAAAAAAAACCTTAAAAAGTTACTTAATGCAAGCATTGTGTTGCCATGCATGCTCAAGAGTTATTTTTCAGGATGCAGGTTTAAGAGATGCTTAATAAGACATATATCTCTGTCACTCTCCCTCTCTCAATATAGTCGATGTAGTGCAGAAGCAACTTGAGGAGGGGGGTCAAAGGTCAGGGTCCTGGTGAGGAGGTTATGCCTCAGGAGCGCACTCAGCTCAAATTAGGTCCCAGATTGGCATGCACGGTCAAAATAGTTAACCTCAGCTCACCTCACCATCCCTTAAGAAAACATATGCTTTACCTCAGCGCCTTAGTTTCATTTTAACAAACTCTTTCACCCACACAAAGGTAAACACGCTTCACTGTGAAGCACCACTCACACATGTCTAAACATCTCCTTGGTAAACTGTCACTCCCAGACGTCCATATTCGCACACAGGTTAGACCCAGGCTGTATTTTCAGAATATTTTGCAGCTCTACTGTGGCTAGAGCAACTAAGAAAAGTGACCAGATGATATATGTTGGAGAAATATTATTTACTGCTACCCTCACTCACAATATCTTGCACCCCTGCTGCTCGACATAGCAGTAAGAAGAGATGCAGAGAAACAATAAACATGGTTAAATGTGGGTGTGGGGAATGGAAAACAGCACCAAGCCAAGGTCAAGTCTACCACTACTGCAGGAATGATTTAGGTGCTATGGCCAGGGGGCTAGACCAATAGCAGCTCAGCAGAGTGAATTAGGGTGGGAGGGTAGAGGTGTTGAGAGCCTTGGTGGTAATGACTTGCTGATGACATCAGGACATAGTGCAGAATCTTTTCTCTGCATGGGTTAAAGGTCAGACAGCCCATTCAAGGAGCCTGTGATTTATTCCTGGGGCCTCCTTTAATATATAAACACAATGAAAGCTGGGTCTTTGCTGGGAATGCATAACTGTCTGTGAGGTATAGTCCAGAGAGCCAATAAATACTTTTTGTTTGCTTCTTCAGCCCTCTTTAGTGCATACTTTATCACCATCTGTGACAATGGATTTTTCCTAAAAATCAACCAGACAGACTGTGCTCATCTTTGAATGGCGTAAAGACTCACACCTGCTTTCAAAATGCAGTGAAAGTCTTTGAAACGGCTTAAAGGAGAGTCCTTATAGACATCCTCAAAGATAACATCAGCTCAGTTCATAGCAGGGGATGATGCTGCTGGTGAGAGCAGTAGATTATAGGCGCTACAAAGCACACATCCTGTGAGTTGTCACTCAAAGCAGCTGCTAGTTCAGGGGAACAGTTTGGCCCTGATGCACACTCTAATATTTAACCTAACTTCCTGCTGCACCGGGCAGAAGAACTGCAGGAATGACTGCAGTCAGCAAAAATTCCCTCCCAGAATAAAGAAGCAGCAGTAGGTTCAAAATTACATCAATTATATACATTTAAGTAAATCACACTGAGCAATTAAATCATTTTTTGTTCCATAGAAGAAATTTAAACACCATATTTCAGTAGCAAGAGACACTTTTTTTTCTTTTTCTTTCAAACTCTAATTAGTTTAAAAATGCTAGAGTTCACTTTCCGATGGAGCGTTAGGGGAAATAATTGATAGCTCGCTAATGCTCGTGTGACCTGCAGCCATCAGACAGTTAAGCTTGGAAGGAAGATTGCAAAGCATAAACACCTAGCCTGTGTCTGTCCAGGGGTAACACAATCAGTCTAACAGCCACTGAAAAGCTCATTAACTAAAATTTGCAATTTGGTGCT
>VUQK01021603.1:39243-86655 GCA_015106715.1 Bujurquina vittata | reverse complement strand
CCTTTTCTCCTCCTCGCTCCCCAATTGTTCCGCGCTTTTCCCGTGGAACCCCCCCCCCCGTTTTTTTTTTTTTTTTTTTTTTTGCCTCTGTTCGTGTCATCTCGTGCAAATTAGGTTTAATTTGCACCTTTTTGCATAGACTATGTATGTATATAAAAACTGGTCTGAACACATTAGAATTACACCTGTTTGCTTATCATAGCCATTAGCATCGACGTATAAGTTGTCCAATATGCACTGATATAAAAAGACTATTTTCATTCATTTTTAAACATTGTTTTTTCCCACAGAGCACAAAGCAGAAACAAAAATATTGGGTTCATTTTTACATGGTGTCATAACTCAGTTTGAGCAGCAGGGGGACACAGCTCTGTTTGCAGTACTGTCTGCAGCACATGTAGCAGAGCAGCATCCCAGCTGAGCACGCGCTGCTGTGGAGCTTTAAGTGTTTTTGAAATACATTGAATATCACTCTAAAATACTGTGTACTTACATGTCTATAAAAGAATACTGGCCCATATAAAGTTTTTTTTACCCTCTAAATATTGGCGTGACTCTACAGAGAACTGCATGAAATTTGTTACTACTTTTCCCACTACTTCTACTATGACTGTTATTAATATTAACAGAAAAAAATAGAGAAATAAATATGCTAACTTTTAACCACTGTCCTGTAAAAATTCAAGTTAGCAGTTAAGAACTAAAACTATGGCAGCTCGACGTATTACATGCGTGTCTGCATTACAGGCCCATAGAAATGTTGTGTTGACCTCTGACATCGAACAAACTGAGCAGAGGTGCAGGTGTATTGTGTGTGCGTGCATGCATCCAAAGTCAGATATATCTCCAGAGCTTCATTGTTGGCCAGAAACTATTAAAAGCCCATCAGGGAGTCACACTGTTGCACTGGGTGACATTCTCCTCTATTACCATGAACACACACACACACACACACGCCTGCTGCCACAAATACTCACTAGAGCACCAAATGTGGATTAATCAGCTGCTGAAAACAGTCCCTAAGTAATGCACTTCAGTTTGAGCAATGCTCACACAAAGTATAGCGGCTCGCTATTTTCTCTGTTTTAAAGGGGACGTATTACAGTTTTGCTTATATTCTGTCACATATATGTGACGCTGCCGTGAATGTTCATATAAAAGCAGCTGAAGCCTCATTTTGATGATGTTTGTGAGGATCTGAGCTCACGTCAGCTCGGCTCGGATTTCCTTCTGTGGAGGACTCGGCTCTTTTTGCAAAAGCCAAGCAAGTTTCAGCCAATCGGCAGAAAGTGGTCTTTTAGGGGAGGGTGGGGGCTAAAATTGCTTGTTCCAGGAGCTGCAGTATGAGATCAATAAGCTTTTTTTTCTTTAAACTGCCAATCAAAACAAGATGAGCATAATAGATCCCCTTTAAATTCTTGTCTTCAGTATGAACCGAGACACACAAAGTCAGGAAAATGAGACAAACTCAAATTGTTGGTGTTTTTTTGCCTCGCCATAAGATTTGTTGACAAAACTAAAATACATCGTAATACCAGTGTTATCCGTTTAGGTCTTATCAGCTAGGAGACGACTAGAATAAGTAGATAAAAGTGCTGTCTACCCAAAATGTGCCTATCATACATGACATCAAGTGTTCTTGTTGCAGAATGCATAGATAATTCAGTGGACAAAATCAAACCGAACTGTGGCTCTTTATCGCTGCTGATCATATCAGAGAAGCTCTCGGTTCCTTCAGAGTAAAACTCCAGCCTGCTCCTGCGTCGTCTCTGACCCACCACAAGCCGGTGGTCCCGTAAGTAGGCCAGAAGAACCGTGTGACTCTCAGAAACAAACCTACAGGTATGAAGATGCTAAGCCTGCGTGTGATCGCTGCATGGGAAAACAAATGACCGACTTTACCCCAATTAGACTTCACAACAGTTAGTTGGCATGATATAGATACTCTCTGTAATATATGAGAAGCTGTCTACAGATGAACAGAGGTCGCGTGGGTAGGAGCCCTGATTTAGAACAAGTACATTTTTTTTAACCTGAAAGAAGATGAAGTTAATCAAGAAGTGTGAGGTGAGATTTACTGTACAGGATATTAACAGTACACACTGTAGTTTTGTACAGGAAGTCAGGAGCATAACCTAGTCTTACTCTCTTGTAACAATTCACACAAAACCACTACTAAGTAGTGTACCCTGAACTCTCAAACAAAGTTGTGCTTCACCCGAACCTGCTCGCCTCTGATAAAGTTTCTTGTCAGGGCCAGCAGGTTATTTCCAATATGCAATAAAACCGCCCGCCCACCGGGGTCAGCATGAGAACAGCGGTTCATAAACCGAGGCAGCTGCTGCAGGAAGCTGCGAGCCGGGCTTCATCAGCGAGGCTCGTTATATTAGCGGGAGAGCGAGCTCTACCTCGGCAGCGATGAGTGAATAAAATCTGGGTCACGTCAATACACATCCGGGCTCCGCCATCATCACCGAGTCCCGCTGTCTCCTGATCAAAGAGCACTGAGACTGTGTGTTCAAATCATGCTTTGGTTCAAGTAAGAAAAGAAAAATCAATATTCATAAACTTTTTATCTGACACCCACTAAAGCTCGCGCTAATTAGCAAGTCTTCGAGCTCCAGCGCAGGCCCGGAATCACTGCAGATGTGATTCTTTTTTTTATCCCGGAGCGTCTAAAAGTAGGATGTGGTGTTTTGCTCTGAGTGGGGCAGAGATGCTGTGTGTGTGTGTGTGTGTAATCCTGCCTGTGTTGTTAATCTGTGGGTATGTGCACAGTGTGCGTTTGCTTTTGCGTGGTAAACGTGGGTTTCGAGGGGGGGGGGATCAGTTCACACTATCACCATCACACTTTCAATCATAGAACACATGATCACATGTTACAGTAAATATCAGGGACATATTTAGTTGGCGGGGTCTGATATCTATGTTGGGGGCCAGAGGCTTTCCTGCCCACCCCCTCTATTCCCTGACATCACCACAGCCCATATAATAGATATGTATATATATTTATATACAGAAAAAAGAATACATACTTATTCGACACCCTAGACATTAAAGTACATTCAAAAACTGAACCAACATTCTTGATTTAACACGTTTACAGTGATTTTTCCTGATATAAAGAATTAAGGTTTCGCTTCCACCAAATTAAAACTTTTTTTTTCCTGTTTAAAACTTTCAGTGCTGCAAAAAAATACAAAAACACACAAATAAATATTCTCAGAATACACTGACAAAGAAAAAATTGACATATTTCAGCCCTAGTTCCTCGATTACCGTTGGATGGGCACTACTGTATTTCTATAATGTTTTATCTAGCGACATAGTCTATATGCCTCAGGCTTGTGTTTTGGTTATGCACCTGCTGATGTAGTACAATGGGATTATTCGATTATAATTCAATTTGTTACATGGACGTTGATGAGTTATTCTCGTCAGGTGGAAACGTGCATCCTTGGTAGTTGTACGCACCTTATCATCGCGTTGGTCTGATAATTTGTCCGTCGGTGCAGAGTGACACAAAGGCTTGGGCTCGGAGTCTGGCAGGTGAGTTTTCTCTAACTAGTCCTCAGTCAGTGACCTCTGCTGGGGCGTGGAGAGGGGCAGACGGGGAGGCTCGGCTTTATACCGTCTCACCGTGGCTCACCCCCCCCACTCCCCAACGCTGTAAACCAGTGATGCTGCCCATTGGGGAGGGCGGGGATGCCCAATGGTGCTGCCAGGAGGAAGTGACATCACAACAGTATCCACGGGGGACGCTGCTAACGCTAGGCGCTGCAGGCCAGTGACACCGCAACAAGGAGGAAAGGGCGTCATCACCGGCCCGAGAAGGAAGGAAGGTAGCGAGGAAGGAGGTTGGGGAGGTTGGAAGGAAGAAGGCGGAGCAGTGAGACCAGGAGGTTGACCTTTGACTCCACCCACAGGAAGTACAGCATAGAAAGTGCTTCTGCTTGGATGCCGAGCTCTCCCTGCCACCTTTCTGGTTTTGTTTTTTTTTTGCTTGTTTTTTTGTTATTTTTTTCCAAACACGACCTCGGCGACAGAGCAGTGTGCCATAGAGAGAGGAGGGGGGCGGGGCTCCTCCCTCCTCCTTCCTGCATACCACAGAATCAGCATCAAGGGCCAACTGTTCATCTCCCTTACCAAAAAACATAAAAACAGATTTGTACATATATACTGCTTTATACACACTTTGTTTTGTTTTTTACCATTGTAAATCACAAAAGTATAGAAAAATAAAATGTTTTATAATAACGGGACACTTTTCATTTCACTCTCTCTGTCTTTTTCTACCCGGCAAAAAGGTGGTCCCTGGTGGAAACTGGCTCACTCCGTCTGTCATGTTTGTGGCTGGTTTGACACAACTGCCGCGGCGCCACTTTGTACGCCTCCCGTCTTTCCTCGCCAGCCTCAGTAGAGGGACTCCTCCTTGTCTTCTTCTTTTGTTATTTTCTTAAAGCTAGTTCTCCTCTCTTCGTTGTTTTCATCTGTGATGTCCATCAATACTGAGTACAGCTCTTCATTTTGTATTTACTAGAAACAGGGGAGAGAAGCGGGGAGACTGGTGAATATGCAGAATGTTATGTTTCTGATAGACATGCATAATGAGGTGCTGTGAAAAGTCAGCGTGCAGCAGCTCCGTGTAACTTTATTTCTTTCTGAGTGCGTTTCTTGCGGGCGAGGAGCTAGTCACCGAAAGTATAAGTTAGAAAATAGTTCTTTGAAAAGAACAAACACAGGTAAACATATGGAATAATGTATGGAGTAAACAACACACGCTTGCTTTAAAGGCTGCCTCGGCACCACCCCCACCCCACCCCACCCAATCTATGCAGTGTACACTGAAAAAGTTCACAGGCTAAGGTTAAGACACAGCGACAGAGTCAAAACACCCAAAAGGAACCAACGTTTAAAACTCAACTGCAAAAAAGTTTGAGAGCTCAGAGACAACAGCTTCATTCAGTTTTCATTGCGCTCTTGTATGCACCATGAAAGAGGCGGCAGAAGAGGTCTCATGCCTGCCAAAACCACAGCTCCTGCTCTCCCCAGAATAAAGATCAGAGTGAGCTGTAATCATACAAGTGGAGATTGGCACTTTGGCAGTGCAAAGTGAAAAGTCTCAGTGTAACGGGGCCGCATGGAAGCAGAGGATGGGTGGGGTGTCGGGGGCAGGCGGGGTGAGTGTCCCAGGACCCTCGTCATGACAGATGCTTCCTAATTCAGAGTGATCTTCAGCAGCTCTGTTGAGCTTCTGATGAAAAAATAGATAAATAAAAGAAGATGAGGCTTTAATTTCCGAATGGCTTTGTAGTGCATCACCCCGCCCATCTGCTAACCCAGAGAGACAAACAGTCAAACAAGTGGCGCGCTCAATCAGCCTCCACCCTCCAGCTATCTCTTCTCAGAGAGGAACTGGCCCAAGCTTCTCTTCTATCTCTTCTATACCTCTGAGCACTCGCTAGGGACCTGCCATACAAAAATATCCACATGCAGTCTTACAGCTCAGCAGGGAGGGAGCACAATAGCGCCGGAGCTACATATAGGCCTCGCTGTCAGGCAGCCTCGAACTGGAAGGACTGCAGACACAAATATATTAATCACCCACGGCTGTGAAGGATTCAGGGGAGGGATACTTGAGGCATCAGAGCCTGCGCTTCTTTCACTCAGAGTTTGTGAAGTGTACTTAACGATGTGCACGGTAGCTGTGATCCACGCACACACTTTGGGGTTTATTTCCCCAGATTTGAAGATGTTTCTGAAGTGGCTGCTGCCACAATACAGTGAAGGCGAGTGCTTGTTGCAAGAACATTTGCTCTGCTTTGATTGGTTATTACACTGACTGAACGTTCACTGGACCATCAGGCAGACTTTAACAGTCACTGAACTTGACCAAGTCTACAACCCTTTTAGCTGCCCAGAGCGTCATCGGTTGGCTAACAGCGAAAGTAGCCTTAGCGTCCATCGCGAGCATTTTTTGAAGTCTACGGTAGTTCTGAGCCACGTGTACAGTGACTCCGTGAAAGTCCTTGAAAAGTACCATCGAAAATCTTTCACATCAGCCGTGTAGGTTTGGCTACAAATCAGTAGCAAAGGAGTTGATACAACTGATGCACAGCCATTTTTTCCCACCTTTTTCCAAAGGCCAGGGCGTCACCGGTTGCCCGATAGCAAAACAACCAATCAGGTTGTCGGATCAGTCTATGAGCTGTAGCGCCAATCATTTTTGCGTTTGACTTCCTGAGAATTTCCCAGTATTCCAAGAAACGTTATCAAATGTGACGAGCCGTTGAGGTGACCTAGTAATGTCACTCCCTGCGTGGCCAGTTTTTCTACCCGAAATTCGATGGTGGTGGAAAACAGCAACAACAAGATTGATGTCTGAAGGAGGACATAATGTTCATATAACTGCTTTATTCTGACACTCAGAAAACAATCAGAGGTTACTTATATATGTCACATATTGACAACAAAAGAATTCATGAATAAAGAAAAGGCTCATAATAGTATACCTTTAGCTATGAAATTAAGCCAAAAGAAAAGTACTTTACACCTTTCAGACAATATATTTTCATTATAGAAAGAACATAGAATTCAAGAACAAGTTCAGCTGAATTGAAAATACACAGATGACCCCACTTCATATAGGAATACATATAAAACAGTTACTCAGAGAATTGTGATTATAGTGTGTGTATATACATTTAAATGTATTTACAAGTACAGTAACTTTTTTGCTTGATTTTTTTTTGTACAAATATTTTTAGGTGGATTATTAAATTCACCTGCCAGCTTATCAGGGCTTAGTGAATACCTATAAATATAAATGATAGATGAAGAGTGTTTTCAGCTGATATGTAAACATATATACTACTATTAATAAGTACCAACACAAATTTGGATCAATTAGAGGTCTAGTTGCATATTAAGCTGGTTGTGGAATACAACAAAAGCAAACAAACCCAAAAATATTAAAGTTTTTGTATAATAAAGTCACATTTAAAATTACTTTTGACTTACAGAAGCATAATAAAACGGCTCAGACCTCTACAATACTGACTGCCAGTTATTAATGTTATAGCTTAACATTTAAGCCTTGATAAGCTGACACTGAAACAGTTAAACAATGCTTATTTTAAAGTTTTCTGTAAACTGTTGACAAACCCGTGCAGACTGATAGGAGCAATTCCAGATGACAGTACTCAAAGATGTCCCAGGAATAACGTGACAGTTGGAAAAAAGTCTCTTAGCAGAAAAAGGAAATGGCAAGAAAGTCTAAAACGTTTTAAACAAATCTCCACTTTCCCTCGTTTGCGTTGCACATGCTAATGCTAGAGCTAATGCTACATTTATTTTGATGACTAAAAATAGGCAAATGGGTACATTATAAATCAGTCATTTGACAAAGTTGCAATCAATCATCAGGTTTGTGAGATCATAAATCCTAATTTTAAAAACAAAAACATGTTTTGTTTAAAAATCTAAAGTATTAAATGAATGTGACATGTATATAATTAATTTTAAAAGTGTCAATTCAAATGACAAAGTAGTCCTTGCTGGAGGTCTCTTCCTTTCATAAAGGAGTTCTTCCTCCCCACAGTCACCAAGTGTTTGTTTATAGGTGATCAGATCAGATTGTGGGGGTCCTCTCCAATATTGTATGATCTCTACCTCACAGGATTAAGCTTTGTTGTGATATGATGCTACATAAATAAAACTGAAGGGAATACTTGATGACAGTAAGTACTGTGATAAATTCTTCCATCATATATGGTGGTGTTTGAGGTAGGGCTATAGCCTCCAAGTGGATTGGTTATCATAACAATATAATGGGATTAAAGTGATTTAGTATGCTACAAATAGTAGCTATTTAGGTTTATTTATAATTCATTTAGGCTCATAAGGCTGCAGGTGGAGTGTACTCAGTGCCTGGTGGCTGGTTCATCTTATCTAGAGATGATATGCAAATATTATTTTACCGAAGCCAATCAATTGGTAACAGTTGCAGCGGACCAAGATGTTCTTTGGTTTATCACAGCCAAATTTTGCTTTAATATTTTTTAAAATAATTGTATACTGTGACACCTTCAGTAATTTTATATAGGATTACTTGTTGCGTACGGCAAAGCATTAGCATGTGCATCACTTCCACTGAAGAAATCAATCATTTCTAACTCCCCCCAAACAGTCCGTCATTAGTATAAATGTTGGGACATGATCAGAGGGTCTCTATTAGTTTTTGCATTGCCACTGATGTCGTCTATGAGTTTATTTATATTGTCATGTTACTACAGGGACTTAGAGTGAAGTCATGCAAAACTGTTAGCTTACTGCAAACTACAGTATTTTAAGCAAACTGCATTCACTTCCTCCGTCTCTCCTCCCTCACACGCTCAGACATTCTAATGCATATATATGTATGTATTTTTATATATATATAGATATATATATATATCTCACATAGGCACACACATTCAGAACTGCAAAGAAAAAAAAATCTATTTCATTCCAGTCTAATAGTGGTCACTAACTGAACACCCACACATGTACTCTGCTGCAGAGTTTATATGAGAAACTCCTACAAATGTACAATCGGTTCTCCCGTTTGAAAATGGTAAAAATAATATTCAGTTTTTCTATAAAACCCCCAAACGGTGCGGAGCGTACGTACTAGCATACAAAAGGAAGAACAATGTTTGTTTACCTACAGAAAGACTTCTCTTTTATTTATGAGATAATGGGTATTTTTCCTTTTTTTTTGATATACAACATTACTCTATATCATTTTAACATCTTGACTAAACATAACTAGCTGTATATGATACTTTTCTTTTATAAATATATTACATCTCAGAAAGAAAAAAGGAAAACAAATAAAGTGCAACAAACAGATTTTTTTTGAGACCACAACACTTGGAGTGTGAGTACATAGAAAATAAATACTATTGGCAATAGCTTTCAGTTGCATTTCCATAGCTGCACTGAAATCTTGACAGCTTACAGCAGCTACACAGAGATTCTCTTTTTAAATCCACCTCACGTAGCACAAAGTTGTAATAGAAGCCAATGCAGTGACTGTATGTCAGCTATGAGGCGAGTACGTCTGCACTCTATACACATTTACATTGTGTCTTCTAACTCCTGGGTGCTTTTATATAGTATCTTCCTGTACTTGTGTGTATACAGTGTAAAATGTGTTATACAGTATATGTCTTAATATATATATATAATACAGTAGTTTTAATAAAGAACAGCAGTACAGTCTTATTTTATCATCTTGGGGTCTCTGCTTAAACAAAAATCAAAACTTAGCTCTTCTAAAAAGCCGTGTTGCAAAGAGGACAAACCTGCTGGTTGTGTTAGAAAGGAAAGTGTCCTGCCGGCTGAGACGTGAGTAGCACTGTATTCTAGTTTGTGAGTTTCACTTAGCTTATCCTGAGGTAAAACATCTTGTGCAATGCTTAAAAACGAGACCGGTGACTTGTAGAAGAACAGCCCTCTGTCAGGTTTAACCCGCCTCGGTGCTGTGTCAGTGTGTGTGTGTGTGTGTGTGTGAGAGAGTCCATGTGACAGATGTTTGGAGTTAGCATAAACCTTGTGTACAAATCATCCCCTGTATTGTATCTGTGAGAATATGCAACCGTGTCTTCTGCAAATTCGGTTCACATGCGACTATTCTGCGTTTAACAATGCTGTTTTTGGGGAAACGCGCACTGCAGACACACACAAACCTCTGCACAGTGTTATGCAAATTTTTGATTAACCGATTTACCCATTTAGTCAGTGAAGTGTGAAGAATAAATTGTTCGCGGGGCTTATCATGACTTCCCAGAGCCAAAAATGATGTCTTCAAATTGTCTAGTTTGCTCAAGCAAAAAAGCCGAAACAAAAGATGCTCAGTTTACAATAAGAAGCCGCAGCAGCACAGTTTGACTTTTGAAAAGCTGGGAGCGCTTACTTTTCTGTCAATAGGCTCATCAATTATTTGACTAATCCCGTACATCACACATGTAATAAAGCCCATTGCAGGCTAGCAGCGCAACGCTTTTGGCCAAGTTTCACATGACAAACGACATCTTTACATGTTCCCAGTGCATGCATGATGATATCATAATACTATATTATGGTTTGGTTACAAACCTTTCTCTCCGCCTTCCTACACTCAGATTTTGAGTGTAATTCATTTGCCAAAAAAAAAAGACAAATCAAAGTTAAAAATGAGTTTTACCGATAGCATAATTAATTTACAGCTCCAGCTGAGCTGCTAGAGCCCAACTGATATATGATTTTTAAGACTGATGGTGATATAAAAATCTGATATTCCAATGCATCGGCCAATACAATTTGTTATGTGCAGTTACTTATTTACTTTTTCACGCTCTACCCGACTCTGCTCCGGTCAGTTTGTGGCGTTTCCGATGTGTTGTCAGTAGAGAAGTTGCAGAGTGCCCTCTGGTGGACAAAGGATGCAACATTAACACTCGTTACTTTATTTCATTTGCAGACGCTTTTATCCAAAGCGACTTACAACGATATTACAATAGTATCAAATTTAAAACATTAACTGGAAGGCATTTCTCTCATCTTTGATTTTTTAGTTTTGGTTATCGTCTGTTATAAATCCCCATCAGCTGGTTGCATTCTGCTGCACATTAAAGCACCGGTGTGGAAGTCGACGTTCCCATCTCTGGCATACAAATCCCCGTTCCAGAGCCCATTCCTGGTAACAGACTGCAGGTTGTACACACTTAATAGTGTGTTATTAGCCCACCTGCCTGTTCTTTTAGAGCCGCGGTTCCCAAAGTTTGGAGAACCATGCAGTGTGTTATTTCATTTTTTTCTTGTAGTTTAAAACCAGCTGCATTTATCAGTGTTAGGTGGGGTTTGCTCTGCTGTGATGGTGGAATAGAAAAGTTGAACTTGCCCCCAAACTGTAGCTACAATATGTGCAGCTCAGAAATATGTTGACACAATGCTACTAAGACAAAAACAGAGGTATATTAGAGAGTTATATTCATGAGCTGTGCTCCAACAACTTTTTTCACATAAACTTCTGTTTACATGTCATCAGAAGAACTTTTCAGCCAATTCGAAACTTTTGTATAATGCATTGTGTGGTTCTGGAGGGGCTGTACAAAGGATAAGAACTAATTTTATTTTGCCTTGGAGGAAACAAAAATTACTGCAACAGGATCTAATAAAAGACAACTATCCCTTAAAGTAATTTATGGCAGCTTACAGCACGTTTCATGGTCCTATCAAATTCTAAAAATACCACAGTGCATGAGATATGATGTGAACACAGGCTGCCGGTGGGAGATGCAAATGCTCATCCTGGATATTTCCATTTGGCTGTGCTTATATCAAACTGCACGTGAGCGTAGCACAGCCAGCGTCACATTTCCCCCAAAAGATAAGCGGCTAATGCAGAATAGTTGCATATAAAGGAACAGTACTTTGCAAGAGACCGGCCGTATGAGCATCGTGAGTCCAAGACAGAAACCCAACCTTCATGACCCTTTGCTCTGCATGCTGTCATACCACATAGTACAGCTTGTAAGGCTCCACTGTAAGTGCACAACAGTAGGACACTCCAATGTTTGGAAAAGGACAAAAAAAAGCAATCAGAGCAGTGCTGTCTTTGAGCTAAGAATTACCAAGGCATGCTAGTCAGCACTAAGACTGGGTTCTTTATTTCTGCGTGTTGGATGGGAGAGACACGTTAGGAAAGGAATTAAATGGATCAGTGATCGGCGTCAACCTGATTTCTCTTTGTCGTATGTATATGATAGAAATGCCCCGGTATATTCTTAGTCAGATGACAGCAGCTGCATCAACACACCTCTGAGCATGCACCATGCGTGCTGCAGTAGGCTCACATTGGTTATGGTGACACAGCACCCATATACAGCAGTCAAGATAATGCACATGTGCATAAAACTTTCCAAAAGAAAACCAAAAGCACAAAATGAATACGAAACAAGAGCAGACCAATGATGACATCAAAAAGGTTGTTGTAGAAATATCTGCTTGAGAGTGTCAGGGGAGGGGCTCAGCATGTGGACCTGGAAGCTTTTAGTTTGATTTAGCTCTCCACCAAGGACCGGGTGTTCGCTCGTTTTGTGTTTTTATTTTTTAAAGAGGGGTTTTTGTTTGTTTGTTGGGGTAATGTCTCTGTCTTTGCTCGCTTTTTTCTTTCTTTTAGTAGGGAGTGAAGCGACTGTACCCTCCTCTGTATAGGCTAGCCTGCAACATCAAAGATGAAAAAGTACCAATCAGTATTCAGGTGACAGCTGGAGTCGCTTTCTCTTTCTCCACAAATTTCCTTCCTTTTAACTTATTGAATTTTCATATTGGAATAAGTTTTTCAATATGTATAATCTTGAGACAGATTGAGAGTTTGATATACTGAAGCCAATAAGTGGTTTTGTTGAATAAATTCCCTGATTGCATACACTCCGAGTGTGTGTTAGGAACAGGAGGTAAAGTGGATTGTTGGATTTGGAGCTTAACTGGTGCAATTCATAGAGAGCAAATTGTTTATGTGTACATAGAAAGAGCAGAAACCAGAAAACTGGGCGAACATGTTTTGTTTCATTACTCTTAGGAATGGAATTGAAAGATCGAGATTTTTGTGTTTTTTTTACTTGAGGAAAAGCATTCCTTTTATGGCCATAACAATATCAGAGATTCAACTAAAGCAGCATAACTTCTGAGAGGTTTAATCACGGCTCCTTTTCAAGTCTAGCAGAGGTGGCTGCACCTTTCTGGAGGGCCAAACCACCACAGGATATTAGCCCTTAGATTTAGCACCATGCTCAAGATATCTAGGGCAGACACACATAAAGCATGCAAGTGGGCCTATGCATGCACACCTGCACATGCACGCGCGCACACACACACACAGAGTCCCTCCTCTCATCTTTCGGTGGCTCTCCTGCAATTAGGAATTCAGGCAAACTCCAAAGGCTACTGAATGTCTTCAAAGGCTAATTTTGCCTAATTTCGCAGAGCCCTCTTGCTGGTACAAAACTTTCATCCATATGAGATGCTTCTGCAAGCTGGAAATGAGTAAAGAGAATTTCCAACCGCAACCTCAGAGGAACTAATTATTGTATAGCTTTTAAATGCAAAAATGACTCCTCACTGCTGGAGAACCATTAATCAAATATGATTAAAGAATTAGGAACCAAACTGCTCTTTTCTCTCTAGCTCAGGAGTTTATTAGATGTTGGCCTCTGCATAGTCTGCATCCCCGTGAACCCACACACACACTCGCGCGCACACACACACACACACACACCCTCGAGCCTGTGTTAGCTCCCCGAGCTCCCAACACACACCACATTAGATATTTTTTTAGGGTCCAGATCCTGACTTCTACATTCGCTGAGAGGACGATTAAAGTGTCAGAGGAATGGAAGGAAATTTGAAGGGAAGAGAAGAAAGAATAAAAAACATTCAAGCACATTTTTTAATTAAGTAAATGAAGAGGAAAAAGAAATGTCTTAATTAATGAAAGCTTTTAGCTAGCAGCTGCACCGGGGAACTGTACGCTTCTTTTTCTTTAATTCTTTTGTTTTTTTAAGTTGTTGAAAAATCGCATGCATGCTATAAAGATGAATTTGAGTCATTTCTCAAGCAGAGAACACGCCACCGATCAAGCTTGTGGGCAGGAGAGGAGGGCGAGACAACTCCCTCCCTCAGTCTCGCTCTCTCTTTTAGGTCCCACGGCACACTGCTGCATGCATTTGATGGTCCTTAATCTCTAGGTTTGGTCTGTGAGCCCGGTCCCAACCCCCCCCCCATCATCATAAAACAAAACCAAAGAGAAAAAAAATGCTCTTTTATTTATCATCACTTTTCATCTTTGATGTTACAGTAGCTGCAAAAGCTAGCTAAAAACAGACATTAACAGTTCAACCTCATCTTTTGGAGTTTGGTTTGACTGAATGGGGGAGGAAAAAAAAAATGATCTGTCGCACTCGGCAGCACGTCGAGCGATGTGGAATGAAAATGTATCTGTTATGTAACATGTAAAGCGTGTGTTAGACTGCAGTGATCACTCATTCTCATTTCAGGAGGAACTTGTGTCAAATCAATAGTGCATGAGGTGAACTTGCGTGGCATAGCAGAAGTTTATTGCACTTAATATCTGAGCCAATTTCCACATGCCAGAGTTTCACAGTACTGCTCAGTACTGCCCACTAGGGTGTGCCAGATAGCATGACAAAAAACCCTAAATCAATTAATGAACAACACATAAATAAAAACCAGTGACAAGTGCAGTCTCTGGTCTTTATTTTGGAGTGTGACGTGTGTGTGTGTGTGTGTGCTAGCTTGTGTAATGCAGGGTGCAAACAAGAACAGGCGGTGGTCTCACAGACTTACCATGGTCCCCACACTGTATGTGGCTGCAGGGCCAATCGTGTGGTGATAAGGGTCTGCTGTTGCATAGACTCTGCCATAGCTGCACAACAGGAGAAAGAGAACACGGTCATTGATCTATCATTGACGAGGAGAGGGGAACATTTATGCATGCTTGTTTAATGCTCAACCCCTCAAGTAAACCCTTTCAAGTCTCTAACACAATCAATTATTTCCCTCCCCGGCCTCCTGGGCTTCCTGCTTTATACAAGGTGGTTCAAAAAGGGGAGTTCAAAGGTTGGTGAATTATACTTGTCTTTTCATTGTCATCTTGATTAGGTGGATAGAATAGGTAATGAGCAGAGGGAGTCGGAGAAAGAAAGCTGCAGAGAAGAGAACACAGTTGGTGCTGGAGGGCTTGGGCTCTCACCCTGTTCTTGTTTACCAAGGCTGCACACTGGGCTCACGCCCCTGTCTTTTCATTGTTGCTGGTTTGGAACTAATCCTTCCAATTTCCTTCTGAGACAGGACAAGATGTGTCTGCTTTATTTATTTATTTGACTTCACATATTCCTCTATTTACTTTCTTTTTTTTTTTTTTTAGCTCTTGCTTGCAAATGAGGGTCTGCAAGGAGCAGATAAGGCACACCCAGCCAAGGACTGAGGGCACCAAATCAACCAGGAATAAAAAAGTGGAGAGAGGAGGAAATTCTCCTAAAGGAGACAACAAGACATGCAGCATTCATGCCGTTCGTATGAGATACATCGCGTTATATAAGATCTAAATATGGCTCGGCCATTTAAGTCCGGCAGCACCCAAGGTCAGTGAGCAGGACGTGAAATCAGAAAGGCTGTCTTGGCTCCTTGGGGAGGAGGCCCGTGCCATGAGATGGTCAGGGGGAAGTCTCTGTGGTCCTCTTATCTTCAGTGAGCACCAAACCCCACAGGCCCTCTAAGGCTAATATATCTCCAAAATGACTCTCACCAGAGTGGCACTGCTGACGACCGGCAGGTCAAACCAGCCCGTGCAATGTCACAGCGCCTCAACAGAGCTGACTGGAAGCTAGCAGGAGCTCTGCAATGTGACTGGCTCCTCTCAAGGCCTCTTTGATACCTCAGCCTCACTGCTATGAACTCTCTTTAGTTACTTAAAGGCCTCTGCTAATGCAGCCTGTGAGCGCTGTAGGCTTTTCGGATAATAAATGTTTCATATTTTGCGGGCGTTTCACACACCTTCTCAATCCTGGTGACCTGTTTTTTTTTTGTATGATTGGCTGACTTCACCGTTAAGTCTGATAAGGTGTGGCTGAGACAACACCAACAAACCCCTATTGATCCAATGGGCATGACCGCTTATTCCAAAGGAAACAAACAGACAAAGCAAAACAAACAACTTGGGGCGAATTATATTAAATCTCAGAAACGTATAGGCAAGAGAAACACGAATTAAATCACTCAGAGAGGGAAAAAAAGCCGCTGTCCAATTTCTGCTCTCGCAGAGCACGGCTGCTCATAATTCGAACCGCGGCGAGGCCTGATAAATCTTACATTATCGATATGATCTTCAGGCTCTCAGGCAGGGTGTACGTTATCACAAGTGACATGCTCAATCCTTCCCAGATTAGATTCCCAAACCAGCCCACATCCCGGCTGACAACGGCTTTCGGGGGCCGAAATGAATCAGCGACGCCTCCTCAAACAGAGCACACCTGAACCAGAGTGACATCACTCAGAAGTGATAGAGTTCCTGCTGGTCCGTCTCCCCGCCTCCCCTCCACAGACCCGAGGCCATTAATAAATACCGCAGTGATATACCCACTCTCCCCTCACAAGCGGAGAGTCACGACATATATCACCGCTTTTCTCATCGAGTCCAACAAGGTTAGTCTTTTTTTTTTGTGCGCGCGTGTGCTCTTTAGCTCCAAGCTAAAAAGAATATAGCGCTTTGCCTAATAGATAAGATAACTCGAGAGGAAGAAGCCCAAAATAACCCTCCACAGAATATTGTAAAATGCTGCTGAAGCAGCCCCCATTCATCACATGCAGTCTCCTACCATCACATCTCCTGCAGATACGATCATTTTTTGGTAGGAAAACACTAATTATTTAAAGCTAAAACCCACCCTTTGCTACTCCAACACAGTGATGGCTGCATTTATGGGATTTATGAGGACGTATTTGGAGGTGTTCTTCCTTCTCTCAGTAATTTGCTGTTTCACAGCCTGTGGGATCAACTTGTTGCTTTAAATCAAAAGTTCAGAGCAGCACAGCTAGCTTGTTGGACACAGAGACATGTCTATAACTTTAAATTCAGTGGGTTTTTTTAACAGCACCACGAGGAGGAAAAAAAAACGCTGGCTGCTCTAAAACGGATTTCTTAGTTTCTTTAAGCACTTAAGAAGCGGCTGCTAACGATGGCTGAAGTCAGCCTGGTCAATGACATGGCTCTGAGGGAAACCTATGGAATTATGGAAAACAGCAAAACAGATTGTCCCCAGTTATATCCAACAAATGAAGCACTTCACAGTGATTTTTGTCTTTAAAACCACTGCAGTTCCATAGACCACTCTGAGACCACTGAGTAGTACAGTGAGATTCGCTTGTCAGAGGGGGAGTCTCACCTGTCACTGTAAGCAGCGGTGGTGGTGGGTTGGGCAAATCTGTATGCTGCATAGCCACCCTGTACAAAAAAAAAACAAAAAACAGCACCATATTTAATCAGTGATTACCCGCACAGAGAAAGGTTAGATCTCAGAGACGCAAGAAAACAGCGATGCACACACAGAGCTTCAAATTGCCGTAATAGTTAAATGTCACCAGCTCCCGCTCCCCGACTGCAGCTTCCCTGTGAGACACCAGAGGGTGCTGTGTGATATATGGTGTCTTAGGCAGGTGGTGGCAACAAGAGAATGAATGATGTTCTGAGAGGCAGCATGTTTAGAGGAGCAAGTCATTGTCACACTAGAGGCTCATCCAAAGAGCGGCAACGGAGGCAACGTGAGCCAACTCCCCAAATTCAGCCCATTTTTAGATTGAGGGCGCGCCGCTGCTCCATAATTGAAGATCCCTCCATTTTTTTTTTTTCTTATACACGACCCCCCTGGCTCACAAAAGAAGTAAGAAGGCAGAAGACGATCGGACCATTGGGGAGTCAGGACCGCTGTATTCGTTTGCCAGAATGGGGAAGGAATTAAAGACCTCATTGTGGAGTGCTGCTATTACTCTCTTTGAAAAATGAAGCTGTTCTCCCACTGTTTTTCTATTAGTGCCAGTGGAGTGTGTGCCCATCTGTGTCCATACGGTGGATAGGTGGCTTTTAATAATGCATGTTTTCATTTATTTTTAAACTCGGTGGGGGGGTGTCCGATGGGGAGAGGAGTTGTGAAGCGGCAGCGTGGTGGCCGGGGCCACAACTGCACGCGAAATCAGGGCAGGGGCCACGGCGACTGAGTCCCTCTCCTCGAGGTCTACCAAGGGGACAGGAAGTCACAGCAACTGAAGCAGATGACTTCCTGTGGGACGGTCATGCCTTGGGACTGTGTTGATTACAGCAACAGCCTGAACAAACACAAACCAATAAATCACTCTCCCATATTGTCAAATCCTGCACGCAGCCGTGCAGCACATTTTTTATTTTGTCATGGGGAATATGTGGGTGTGCATTCATGTGTGTGTGTGCATGCATGCATGCATATGTATTAACACATGTCATGTATGTATATTTATATGTGCATGCATTTATTTTCCCCTTCCTGCTAATGTATTACCAGAAACTTTGACATAACAGCTGGCTGCTTTTGACAGCCAGCCAGTGTCCACTGAATGATAGTATAGGACACTGAAGGCTATAGGACAGCTTCCTCTTGGTCACTTGAGACCTTCACATACTCGCAGCCAGTCTAAAGCAATGCAGTGGCCATTGCCAAGACTAATGGCAGTAAAGCACCAGGGGCCAGCCTGACGGTTTGAGTGATGGACCAACCTGGCCAAACCTTGGTCAAGGGACGTGGCTGTGTAGGACTTAGCTGGAGGTGGCTGAATGAGCGTGAGAGACAAACAACATCGCTCAGAGCGCAGCCCGGGTTTCTTCTGCGGTGGTGGGTGTCCCTGCAACAAAAGCTGGTGAAATACAGCCCTATCACGCGGGCTGGTGTGTAAGTCATAGATCACTTGGGTTTAGCATTTCATTCGCAGACACCGGTCTTCGTCAGGGTGAAAGTGAGAAGGAACTGTCATTGCTGCTGCGCCCGCTGTCATCTCGCAGCGGTGAAAAAAAGCTGCAGAATCAAAGGGACAAATGACATTCCTCGCAAACGTTTGCACTGATGTCAGAGTGGGGCAGCGTGGTAATTTCAGCATTATCTCCGCAGAGTCCACGCTCTGCTCTGTCAAGGGCAACATGCAGCAGGGCCAGCCCCTGATGTGACCCCGCCTGCACGGACAGCTCCAGAGGGACGGTTAATCCCTTTATCTGCTGCTTCTCTTATCTCCCACTTGCTGATGGCTGGGAGGAACCGGCTCCACTCAGGCCTGCACAGACCCCCTGGGGCAAGCAGGGGATATCCCAGCCAAACCCTCTGAGTGAATACAAAAACACCAGCGAAGTAACAAGAAGAAGGGGGGAGGGGGCACCTCAAAAACCTCCAGACAAATCTAAAGGAATAAATGACCTAACTTGACATGGGACACTGAGTCAGGGTCTGCCTCTTTGCCAAAGTCTGAGATCATAGGAAGAAGAGAGGGAGAGGAGGGAGGAGCTGAGGGGGTTTTAAATTTTGTTGTTGGGTTTCTTGGCACAGTAGACGCAGGCCTAATCGACGCCGGCTTGGCAGGGAGGCTGGGGGCTGAGGAGATCACGTTTTTGTCTCCAGGGCTGGGCTTCTTGTCTGTTTTAGTTGTGTTTCATCTAAAAGAAAAGCCAACTGTACTTACATAGATCTCTGCACCATAGAAGCCATCTTGGTACACCACCCTGTGAACGTGCAAAACGGGAAAGCAGAGTTAGTTGATTCGGTCCACATCCTGCCCTGCTGCATCTCAGCCTGTGCCAATTTTCCTATTTTGACCATTTGTGGGTCTGTGGGGTCAGCGCTTTGCAGCTTTAGTGTGCTGTACCACAAATAATGAATGACACAACCTGAAAGGTGTAACAGTTTCACATCCCTGTCCAATTTTCTGCTCCGGTAAAATTGTTTGTCTTTACAGTTGCTGCAGTTGCTATCAGGAGGGCTGGTGGTGGAGGGGAGGACAAAAGAAGGCAGTGAATCACATGACTTCGCTATATAAATCAACCAGCTGCCATCAGCAGCAACGAGGTCCCCGAGTGGGAAGGAGGGAATGGGGATGTGGGATTTCCAGTCTCAGCTGTGAGTCCCACTGCACTAAGACAGATCCTGATCTAATCACAGATAGACAGCTATAGTGGGGCCTCGGCCAGCCTCCGTCAGACCTCTCCCACGGCCACACAGACCAGTGCTGATAAGAGACGAGCGCGAAGCAGGCTGCATAAAGCCAGGAGATCAGCACAGGCCCCAGTCACAGTCCAGTGAGATCTGACTGGTAATACACTATCTCAGCTCTCACCTTGACTTTGTCAGTTCTTCCTTTGTCAACAGACGATGTGCAAATATAAGGATAGGCAGAGTTCGGATATGTATATCCGTAGATACCTAAATTCTCTTCAGACACTTGCCTAGATAAAAAATATGTGAAGTTATGGCAGCACCTTCCTGCAGATGTACATGTTCTTGAGATATAACAGAAACAACTATGAATAAAATACAATGCTATTGTAGTCATATTTGCAGAATGTACAGCAGTCTTGGTTACGTACATTCACTCGTGCTGCAGCGAGAATACAACTGAACTAAACCTCAGGTGTCTCTAACATGCCCATTGCTGAGTTTTAAATTCAGGTTATGCCAAGTTCAGGCTACACAATATCAGCTCCATTATGGCCTGACATGAATGATGTAGTGTGTTGTTTGGGATCAGGAGCAACAATCCGTGACACCCATTCTGTCTTATTGTCTGAAAGAGTGTCGCAGTGCACGGAAACTAACGCTGCATCTAAGACGCCTCACAACACGCTCAAAGACAGACCGCCGTGTCAGAATGGTCAGGTCTCTCAGTAATGAAATTGTGACTCTATAATCACCTGACCTGACACAGTAACCACCCTAACAGACACAAATACTGTGTAATCTCAACCCGGCCTTAGAGGTTCGATACTCACGCTCCGTAAGCCGGGATTGGTGGTGGAGGTGGAGCTGTGCGGAATGTGTTGTACACAGCCCGTCCCCGTCCCCGCAAGTGGGCACCCCTATAGGCCACCGTAGCCCCTGTGGCAGGGTAGGGGAATCCTGTTACTATGGAACAAAAACACACACAAGAAAAGAGAAAATGACTTTCAGAGAACATCCTCGACTTGGCATTGCTTACCTTATGACAGAATACATTAGAGAGAGACGTGTGGCACTGCTTTCCCTATGACAGAATGCATTATGGGGAAGACAAGGAAACAATAGATTTAATCTTTTCTAGGTGCGCCTCATCGAGCACTCTCCCCTCTCCCAGCTCACTGCTTTGTGCCGTACTCAGCAAGGATCCACATTTGCTGTACGCATCCTTTCCTGATGCCTGGTGAGGGGCAGCCTTGAAGCCGGGCAGGTAATGGATGCAATACCACTAGTTTCGCACCACGGCTTTTGCATAGTTTAGACACAATGGGCTAGCAACAAAGAGAACAGCGGGAGGGTGGACGGGGTAGAGGTAGAGGGCGTTTCTAGGTGTTGGGTGGAGACAAACAGGAGGTAAAGGTTGTTGAACAACTTGACTAGAGTTCTGAGCCTCCCTGAGGGCAAGTGGAGCAGATGGGCAGGACAGCCAAGGCCCAAACCTCAGCACGACCCCCATCTCTAAACCCATCTGGGACCATCTTTAACCAATCACACTGCCACATGCTCTGTCCTCTGCTGATGGCTACCGCTGAATGAGAAAGGGTGGGTCGGGGTGAAAGGCTTCAGGGTGAGTAGCAAGGGTTGGTGTGATGGCGCAACAAAATAGCCACGGTCGCAGATTAGAGGACAGCCGATGTGATCGTCAGCTCTCCACTTAACCTTCAATCGGTCCAGTGGCTGTCTGATTACAGGCTGTGGAGGTGCATACAAACACACTGATCTCTAGACATGATTAAGCTGGCCTCTACTTTTCCAGCAATTGTAATTCCCTCACTGCTCCCTTCCCACTGATCTTCACCCTCTCTCCCTCCCCCAACGTCTGGTCCATCACAACACAGTCAGCCCCATTATTCTTCATCCCCAGAAACACCCTTTTGTCACCCTCCCCTCACCTTATTCTTCTCCTTATTCATTTCCACGACACGCTTTGGATGAATTCATCACAGACCACTTCACTTTCCCCAATCAGAGATCACTCTGATGGGGAGCTGTGGAGCTCAAGTCTGATTTTGTTTGTTGGAGTGACGTGGTGCCTCAGTTGGGGTAAATAATGCAGGTTAATAACATGCATCCAGCCTGATTTAGATGATCTGGCTGCAGCAACAGAGATGGCAGCCAGTCCCTCGCAATCGTGGATAAACTAGACTACAATGAAGATCTATGGTAACTCATAGATAAACGGTGTTGTATGGGTTCCCGCCTGGGGAGTGACAGCCCGATGCTGCTCTGCTGTGTGCAGCGCTAACCCTGCTTGGTTTGGTTGAGACCAGTGAGCACCCTAATGAACGATGCTCACCCTAGCCTCGCTGCTTCAATAAAGCTGACAGGGAGACAGATTAGTGGTGCTTTTAAAAACACAGAGAGCCCGGTTTAATGTCTTCTGCCATTAACATCATGCTCCATTAGTGGGTCCACACACACATTCAAACTTTGCATCTCATTTGGCCAGGTGACGCCCACATATCACCCGCCCACCAATGTGCAGGGCACTTTGTTTGCTGCCACCACACCAATGGACAGCCTGGGACTCGGACGGTGCCCCCTTTCATCCCGAGTGATTTACAGTGTTGACCTTGACATTTAAATTAGTCTCTCTGTTTGGAGCAGTGGACATCTGAGCGTTGCTGCTAAAGGGCAAAAACAATCCTTTTGATAGGTTTCGAGGTGCGTTGCCTTCTTCTTAACAAATCTCTGCTCTTTCTGGGCTCCCACAAAGCACAATTGCTTCCTTCTATTTTTTTGAAAATTTGTATGCAATATGCATGCAGTGATGTATGTGAATGTAAACTCATAATGAGTTGGCGATAGGCTACACTGCTTCAATAATAACCCATAAATCAAAGGCGCTGTCACACCTTGGTAAGCCCATGAAAAGCAACAACAGCAACGGCGTATGAGAGCACAAACCTGGTCTAGCCACCAAAGTCAAACACCCTTTCCGTGAGGGGGTTGGAGAAAATATGAGTTATGCGCTGAAGGGCAGCGGGGTCACGCTGCACCTCATATGTCATATGTGTCAACTTGAGAGAAGCTCAATACCTGCAGAGCCAGTTGGACCCGAGGTAATCCAGCTCTATGCCAATGATGGGGTCATAACCAGCTCCCATAAAGAAAGATCTGATTTTCCACAAGGTTGATCTCTCTAATACTTCCTGCTCAAATACATCGAGCAATGAGCACTTAATCCACGCACTAGGGACCAAAAAAAAAAAAAACAGCTTAATCTAATCAAGAGTCTGGAGCTTAATTATCCCCCTAAAGTACACTCCAACAATGAGAGGATCTGTCTACATATGTTAAGATGGCAATTAGCCTTTCTTTTCTGTCATTTACACAGCTGGTAGCGTTTCACGAGTCCTCAAAAAAAAGCTCCACCTTAGTTGCAGAAAAACACAAACTGTTGAATGAAAAGCTACTCATCTCCTGTCTTGCTGGGAATTAGCTGCAGAGAGGAGTCTCTTCCCGTTAGTCTGAGGGGATCCGAGCCATATGAACGGATTTGGAAGTGACAGCTGTCCATGGTGCTGAAAACATCCAGCGCGAGGAATCAAGAGGAGTTTGCCAATTATTGTACGATGAGCTAAACAATGCAATATGTACCAGATCTGCCACTCATCCCCGTAAATGATGTCATATTAACAACAAATGATGGACAGTAAAATCAAAACTAAACTGTACCGCCTAACAGTGAGCCATATTTATGCTTCAGCACATATAAATATATCTACAGAACACGTGCACCCTCACATTTGTATTATTTTTTAGCTACACACCTACTAATTTGTATACATGAAGTCAGATTTTCATCATATTTTACAGTGCAGCACAGATTTTTGGGGCTTGGTGTACACAAGTTTAGTGAACACTGTTACTGGATGCCTACCAGCTACCTCACACTGATTTGTGCCATTTGACTGGGAACCCCACTGCCGTGCCTCTATTTTTTCTGGACCCCACCGCTGTCCTCTGCACCCCCTTCAGCAGGGCTCCGTGGGAGGTTTGGGCATTAGGTGGCAACAGAGAACACAGACCCAGGTTTGGCGCTGCCTGCCAGTACCCTACCAAGTAACCCCCCACCCCCTCCTCCATTCAGAGGAGGAGCCAATCTACCCTGGAAGAGGTTAAGAGCGGGGAGCCGGTATGAGGCTCTCATCCGTCATTCTCCTGAATGGGTTTTGAGGACAATAAACCTGTAGCGCCAGGACGAATGGAGACGAAGTGCGCTGTCACTGAGCCAGGATTTATGGCTACCAATTTCACTGATCTCCTGCACAGAAATGAGGACTGATAAACAGTGATTAATCGCCTTTATATCCCATTTTACTCCCACCAAAAAGTATATTAACTGTAGCTGTGATGATTTTGGAAAATGTTCTGAATCCTGCTATGTGATTCTTTTTTTTTTTTTTTTAAAGGGCGGTAGAGGAGGAACATAACAGTCAACAAGCTGGTCAGAGTTGAGTTTTTTTGTGAGTTAAAGCAGCCTTTTGCTGCTCATTAGGGAGGTTTTGTTTCAAAAATGTATCTCTTATTTATGTTTCCCATCTTCCCAGCTGGCAAGCATATGTTGTCGTTTAGGCTTGGCAAACTCCAGCGCCATGTCAAGACGACTTGAAAAATTAGCAGCCAATAAATCACCCAACCCCTCCTGCTTCCCCTGCCTGGAGTGGTGGACCACACTCCCTCTGATTTATGAGATGATTTGGGAAGAGTGTGTGTGTGTGTGTGTGAGAGAGAGAGAGCAAAATGGAGAGTATGTGCATGGAAGAGGGGACATGTATTTGAGTCTGTGCTCTACATAGGTTATCTATTTCTGTATGCTGGAGTGCTTTGGTCTGAGAAGCAGGGCAGGTGTTAGTGTTGCGTGTGGATATAGGTCAAGTGAAATGATTGTTTATGCAAGCTAAGACTTACTTAATGTTCCGATTTTCAATTTAGAGGAAGCGCTGCAAGTTTTTGTGCCCGCGCAAGTAGAAGAGGGATGGCCGTACGTTTGTGCGTGTGAATAATTATCAGGAGAAGATGTCGAAACTAAAGGAATGTTGGTGGGGGGAGGAGGAGGTGAGTGGGAGGCAGGGGAGGAGGCGTGGAGGGGGTGAGGGGTTGGGGATGAAATAAAAATGATAGATGACTGCTTTCTGTCATGGACAGTTATTTAGAGGTTTGCCGTAAAGCTGTCCGGGGAATGAACAGATTTTAGTCTAATGAGCAGAAAGGAAAGCCGTTAAAGTGGCGCGATGTGCTCAGCACTTCTTCCAAATGAAATAGTACCATTTCCCCCTCATTAAAATGCAAAGGGTTCATATAACATACAGCAATAAAGCTGGCATGTCGAGGCAGAGAGAGATAGGGAAAACCCCACTGAGCTCATCTCATTCCTCCATTACTGAGACCAGAAGGAATAGCGGCCTTCGACAGGGTAGGTGCCAACAATATCGCTCACTCAATCTCCTTTATTCGGTTAGCTCTGTAAAAGTCAATCTGGCGCACTTGGCAAATCCATCCACAGCAGCAGCCTCCACAATCTGATAACAGTTGCAGGGGCGCTTGCTCTTGAAATCATTTTTTTTCAGCTTTACAGTTGCACACCGTGCAAACAATGGCTCAGGCTCCCTCAGCCACTCAGAGAGGCTTGGATCATCCACTGCTTATCTGAGCCGCTCTCTGATTCACTTTGATTCGAGGGGAATTTCATGTTCAGTAGGTTCAGGATGAACCTGACTGTAGAAATTCAGGGGTCAGATTGGGATAGGCTGTGGCTGATAGTGGCCTCAGGTACGGTGCAATGCATACAGTGGAAGGAGGAGAGGAGGAAGACTGAAAACGGTGCTTACCGGCATACAGTTCAGGACCATAGACAGCTCCTACCACTGGATTCAGCTTCCAGCCTGGAAAAAGAAGGGAAAGCTCAGAGCAGCGACTCCAAGCACACTCTTATTGTTGAGGCGTTATCACGCAGTTCGGGACTCACCGTTCGTGTACGGGTTGGCCACTTTTTTGTTTGTCATCACTCGTGCTGTTGCGTTGTTCACCTGTTCCAAGCAGCAAACACACAGCCTGTGATTACTGACCTTTACATTTACCATCCACGTATCCACAGTGAGCTATAAGCAAGCAGCAAACCAAGATGAACAAAGACAGATTCATAAAATAAATGATTATGTAAATTTGTTTGTAGCACTTTAGTGTGATTGAGTTTTGGTTCGCCCTTTCATGAATTTATTCATCATTTCAATTTTCTTACAGATGATTATATTACTGGAAAGAGGGGGAAAGCATGCACCAATTACCCACAGGTATGAATAATAATAATAAAAAAACATCCTCAGAATTGGCTGGATAAACAAATGGATTCCAAAAGCAAAACAAAGACAGTGCTTTGATTTTCTTCTATTGACCTGATGAGAATGGCTGAGTCCAGGCTCGGCTCGTCGTAAACAAAAACAGAATTAGAGCAGGCAACACTAAACGGTGGTGATAGGGGAATGCACGACTGATAGCATGCATTCACTCTGCATTGTCAGGTAATGATGGACAACTGGTGTGTCCTGGTTGACATGTATGGATCCCGCATTCGACTGAGAAGGATTTAAACGCACCATTATGCATGCATGCATTCATTCAGGCACACACACACTCAGAGATGCAGATCTGGACGCACACACAAAGCAGCCACGTGCTTATGCATGGGTTTATGGGTAAGTTGAGAAGGCAGCAGGCAAGAAGGAGAAAAGATGAGAATAAAGGGAAAAATGAAAGCACCTCTATTTTGCGTCCCTCTACGATTGTACCGTTTAGTTTCTCCCGTGCACGATCAGCATCTGTGCTTGTTTCAAAAGTTACAAACCCAAAGCCCTGAGAGTGCCACGTTAGCCATTGGTAGAGAAAACGGGAGAAGGAAAAGATGGACACACACAGACACACAGGAGAAAGAAAAGGGAAGGGAGGAGAAAAGGGAGAGAGAGAGGTGAGAAGACAGGAGTAGGTGAGCAGCAGAGTCGAGTTGTAAGCAGCCAGATTAATTAGAGGCAGTTAGTGAGGCGTCAGGAAACAGCAAACAGAGAGATCCGAGGAGAAGAGGATAACGGTGACATGACCTCACACAACAACACCAACAAACCTGCCTGCTTTACCCAATTAAACAGCACAGCACTGGTGCCATGGGTGAATGTCAGGAAGCAGCGGCTGCCATAATAGTCGTATAATTATCTACACAACTTCAGCAGCGCAGCCGCGCACACGGCGCTGTCTCCCTTTGAAGACGTGGGCAACAGGCGAAGGAGTGAGGATGACTTCTCTCAACAGGCACGTTAACTTGATCTCTGACTATTTCTTATTCACTGCACTAATAGGTGGGCTATTTTCACAGAGGCGAAATTACACCAGCTCAGTGATGCAAATAAAGTGAATGGTGTCATTGCAAATATACTCCTCTGTGATAGAGAAGAGCTCCAATATTGACTTTAAACCCTGACCAAAATATACCCAACTTCTCATTTCCACCCCTCCAAACTCGCTCTCTCTCTCTGCCTCGCTCCCCTGGGGGGTTTGTCACTTCCTTGAGTTATGTGGACTGGGATACTGGACTCTCTATAGCAGAAGCATTAAGATATTCTGGCCAAACAAGTCCCATTCCTGTGGTTTCTATATATACTTGTCGAGGTATAGGCAGGGGAAGAGAGCGCATGGCCGGCGCTGCCTGATAATTGCTTGAGGAAGTAGTACATGTGAGAGATGGTGAGCGGCGTGATCTCGTATGCATACACAGGATCTCCGGGCTGCTACTTCTAGCATAAATAACACGAGACCTGTCCTTGGGGAAAGAGAGATAAAGAAATAAATTCAAAAAAGGAATTGAGGGCAAAATTAATCCTTTGGACATTCACCCGACTGTGGTTACCCCCTTCCATCTTTTTTTTTTTATCATGCACAAATAATTAGCTTACAAGAGCACCGAGTGGAGCCACCATTTTTCAAAGGAGACAAACATATTGAATGCAAATTGCCAAAGCTTCATAGGAAATAGATTGTTTATTAATGGCCTGGTAGGTTCATTATATAGCGCGCAGAGTGCAAGAGAGAGAGCGGCATCATGGGTAATGGCTTTGTAGGGCGCAAACAATAAATGCTTGTTACGGGCGGAGGAGACCGGTTTATCCGGTGCTCAATCTTGTCTGGCAGAAGGGGCTGAGAGCAGCAGCGTCGCCTGGTTCCGGGGCTCCCTGCACGCCTGTATACGAGCCCAAAGTACTCCCAGGTATGAATGGGAATCAATAGCATTCATGCCTCAACACCCAGCCAGGGAGCCTGTCGCCTTTATGAATGGAAAGCTGTGGAGCTTAGTACACTCTATTAAATGAACAGCTGGATGAGTAGCTCTCGGCTGCTCACACCTCCGCAGGCTTCACCTGTCCTGCTACGTGGTTAGGAGACTGATACTGCAGTAACGCATCAACGCTGTGGCCATTTTTCTGCCGGCTGCTTGGTGTGTTTAGGAGTACAAATTATCTTTGAGACAAATGTATAAATGATCCAAGCTGTGTAAGTCCACAATGTTGTTTAAGGAGGCGCAGCTTGAATTATAACCAGTATTTCTTATTTTCTGTACAGGTGACCTTTGAGAACAGGGCCGTCTGTATTCTGCATTCTTCTTTATGCCAACAAATCGCACAAAAAGCCAATATTAAAGAATTGTGTTTCTGTGTGTTGCCGTTGCCGTCTATAAACTAGAATCCATCACTGAGTCATCACTGCTTCCACATGCACTACCCTGCTGTCACAGATTCTCAGCAGTTTCATCTGCTGCTCAAAACACGTCCCAACAATCGCACTGTTGTTCCCAGTTAAGTCCTATTTACTACAAAAACATGATTTAAATAAGGGGTTGCTTGAGATGTCTGATGCTTGGCCAACTGCTTCTTACTTTTTGACTTTCATAATTATTCCTGCTCACTATAAGCTTCTTTGCTGATGACACTGTTCTATATAGCCCTATCTTACACCAGCAGAGTCTCCTGATGATATTTTGTAGTTACCACAAACCAACTGCACGGCACTCTGCATCTGTCCAGTTTCCCAAGTTACAACACCTTTGGCACATTGTGCCGTTTGCTTTGTAAGCATTTCAAGGCTTCTGACTTTAACCACTGAGATTAATCTCTATTCTCAAGCCACGTGTCAATAAATTGGAACCTTCCCATATCTAACCAACAGGCTGCCTCGGAACGTCGTCTTCAGGGTTTCTATCAGTGTAATGCAAGCCATCCTGTCAAACATACCCTCTGCTGGGCCTCGGGAGTGTTTTTAGGCTTGAGCTGTAACCATTAAGTTAGCTAATGGTGTCGATCGGCCTGCCTTTCACATTAACCACGCTGGCACGCATACAAACATCCAGCTGTAAAGCACAGGCGTACCCATGCAGTCGCATCCTGTCACCTCAATCTGCAGAGCGGCACAAAGACGTTATTGAGTTGCTAAAAAATTTAAGACCAAACCCAACTGAATTTAAGCAGTTTAAAAATATTTAAAGTATTTTATCAGCAAATGTGCATTCAAGATATTTAACACGATTTATATTCAACAACTAGCTCAAAAATTAAACCTCAAACCAGGCTTCTTACATACAATTAAAGGATTTCTGTCTACTTCTAACCAAAAAAAACAAAACCCACTATGGAGGTATTCGGCCTTGTTCTGCTGGCCCATCAGCACTCCAGCAATTAAACCATGTTTTATTATTTATCACACTTTATTACTTAAATCTAATTAAATATTCCCATGCCCCACTCTTGGTACTCAAACTGGAGACCAACATTCCCCTTAGAGTTCCTAAAGCTTTATTATCTGATGTTGTTTTTTATTAATTCCTTGTTTATTGTGTTGTTCTTTTGTTTCTGTCTGCTCGTTGTGTTCTTGTTAATGTTCTCCTTTCAAAAACAGATTTTAATCTCAACGAGAATGTCTGAATACATTAAAATTAAATAAAAAAAAAACAGAATGGACCAATGTAATGCAGAGATTTCTTTTAGAATAAATTTGTATATCCTTTTTTCTTTTAATTTAAAGCCGTACAACCACAGCAAAAACCAGCAGGCTTGGGCCCGAGGGCCCACAGAAGTGGAGAAGTCAAAGTGCAGAGATGAGGACACCCATACCGCCAACCTCATCCTTATCCCAAGCAGTGTCCTAAAAATAAAGTGCTCACACTTTGGACAACAGGCGATCTAATTTTTCTCCAAAGTTTGCAAAGTGTGATAAAAAGTAGTGAATGTCAGAAAAAAAGGGAACGTCTGCACACTGTTAAACTTCACGTTAATAATTCATTTCTCTTAAAGGCAGCGTTTCGATCCCCGGGATGGTCTTCAGGGATGTGTTTTCATGAACGTGGTATTATCCTTCAAATTCATTTTAACTAAACTACATTTATTTGGTAAATATCACAAAGAACTTCACTTGAATAATGTAGGACCTTTTCAATCAATGCCCAGGCTTCAAAGAGGACCAGGTCTCTAAACAAGCCGTTTCAATTCCATATGCTGGAGGACCTGCAGCCTGTTGCTGGATTAAGTGAAATGTGAAACAGCTCAATAATGAATTGATTGACAGGGCTAATGATTCACAACTTGGGTGAGAGCTGCAACAAACAACAAAAACAATAGGGAGAGAGACAGTGGCTGCAGCTCTCCAGGACCAGGCTTAGAGACCACTACTCTCAGCCAATGTACACACCACACTAATGCCATCATTAGGAAACAGAAGAAGTACATGGTAATGAAGCAGCTGGCGTTCTAGTTCACTTACCTTGGATCCTCGCTCATTAAAGATAATCTCCACATCTAAAATCTTTCCAAATTGCTGCAGAGAGAAAAGAAAAAGAGAAGAGCAGAGAAGAGATGGAGTTAGAAAGCCTCGCTGACTGAATTCATGAGGATGACGACTGGAGAAAGAAAAACCATTAAGGCAATATGGAAATGTTACTTTTGTGAGGAAATGGTGGTCAATTTGCATTTGTTAGCTCGGCAAACACTTCTTGAAGGTTGCTGGCGTGGCTTGAAAAGAGAACTCCTAGCTGCCTCTCTGTACATCTATCAATACTTTATGAAATGAAATCACAGTATTTGTAGAAAATACTTGATCTTTGATTACGCTGCAGTGTTTATGATGTAAGTGTGCGCGCCTGTTTCAACACAAAGAGAAACGCAGCATCAGATGATATTTTGATGTTGTCTTGAGACGCGGACCCCCTCCACCTCCACGATCACCTCGGGGAAACTTGCTGCTTCAAGTCTTGTGAAGAGTTTAGTTGATCATTTCTACCTTTCTATCTGTTTATAGAGCTCCCTGCCTTCTATTCTTTATCCTCTCATCCTCTCTTTGTTTGTGTGCTCTCACAGTCAACAGGACCTAAGGGCCAGTCCCCAGGGGTTAACACGCTGCAGCCTTTCGATTTTAACAGGCCTGCCTTTGGATCATTAGAAAACAGAGGAATGAAAGTAAACTGTAAGTTCCTCTAATGAGTGGAGTGAGAGCGACTTTTAATTGCTGTCTACAATGGCTGTATTATTTCATTAAAAGTAATTACCCTGTCAAGCGGTCCGCGTCGCCTTCATTTCAGCACAACAGGGAAGAAATGGGCCTTTCCATGTGGTCGACACTCAATGGGAATGGATGGATCGTTTGACTGAGCCACTAATAGGGGTTAGGAGGAGCTGGCTATTATCTGGCTGGAGTGAGTGGAGTGGACTCCATGAGTTGAGGGTTTGTGGGTTAGCGGGAAAACATATGTTTTCTCCCATTTAAAAAAAAAAAACACAGCAACCTCATCGCACCAAGTTAGAAGCCCCAAACAGCTTTTAGTCATTTAAAACCACCTCTGTTTCCACAAGGTGCAGCTTCCCTGTGTAGCTGCGCTTTTCGAGATTGATCATCTAGGTCCCAGCCACACATCTGCTTCACATGTCGCTCGGCTACATTGATTCGAATGGGGAGTGTTGGCTCGATCACACACGCAGGCATTTATATCGCAGCGTGATGCCCCTTTCTCGCCTGAGAAGACAATGCTTCCCCCACGCAACGTGCAGATGCTAATTGTTTTAACCGAGCGTAATGGGCTTGTGGCGTCGATTAATTAGTTTCAGAGGAAGTCATCTTTGTGGATTTCCACATGGCGCTGGGGACTGCTCGCTGCTCACCAGTGATCTCATGCACTTCTATTCCCACCCACCTACTCACACACGCACACACACACACACACACACAGACAGAGTCAGGCGCACACACACACACAGAAACAGCTGCATCAGCAGCACCGATAAACAATAGCTTCAATGGGAGGAGTCTCCAGAGGGAGGACAAGGGAAAGACTGATGTCATCTAGAAGGCTGCAGCTTACATGCATCCATCCATAGATTAGAAAAACCATCCAATATCCTTGTGAAAACAAAATCATTAAAAGAAGCATCAAATAATGAGACCAGTGGGTTTCCATGTTTGATCTCATTAGTCACACGTGCTATGTTTCAATTATGGCTCAACTAGAGCAAATCATTCTCGTGCATTTGAGACATTTGAATGTTTTCCTTTGGTTTCCATTTCTTTGTGTTTACACGTGCTTTCAATGGTACATGCAGTCTGCCCTCAATATGTAATGTGGTAGGGCGACTGGGCGAGTATGTCTCCATTCCTGTGTCCCAATTATTTTGTAAAGCTACGTAAACTAGCTGTTGGTCATTTTTCACCTGCGTTAGCACATATTACAAGTTGTGCACCCTGTTTATTTATGGCTCAGTCACACTGCAGTAAACATATGATGGCAACCTCACTGTGAGTAGCAGAAAGCGGGCTTGTCCAGTAATTGCAATGAATTTTTAGTAGTTGGTGACCAACTGCTCACCCAGACGTCGACCGCGTGCAAGGACTTTGGATTGCAAGGCGACTGCACAGGTTTACTTGGAAATAATTGGCATCTATTTTGTTAATGCAGACAGAACGCTAACATGTTAGTCTGCACCGATGAGCACCACTTGTCTGCAATTCATCTCTTTGCATTAGAGGATTCGACTCAGCTGGTTGCATTCTGGTTGTATTTCTCTATAAAAGCAGGGCGTCATTTTGCAGTTAAATCAGCACCCTGCAGGAACTGTGGAGGAATTTCTGCTTCTGTCTGGACTCTTAATGTAAATTGTTACTGTAAATTTCTGTGCATGTAGACGGCAGCAGATTTTCGCTGACTTCTCACGGTTAATCGCCGTGTCATCACAAAGAGATTGCATGCAGTTGCCGACTTGACCCCATTCAATTGCAGACTGATGGCAGCTGGATAACAGAGTCTGACTGCAATTTCATCGGGTATGTCTGAAGATGGCAACTGACTCCAACAAGTGATCCAGATGGTCCCCATCTTTGAAGTGACCATTTCAAAGGCAACCAGATCGAGTTCGTTGCACACAGTCTCAATAATCGTGGTTATGCTGCAGTCTGTGTGACTGCGCTGCTAAAACCACGTTAGAGGCTCATTTCCAGGGTTGTAACTTGTCTCTTCTCTGCTTCCTCTTTTTTCCTCTTGTATAAAACAAAACGCTATAGCTACATGGCATATAGCTACAGGTAAGAAGCAAAGACATCAAAAAAATGGTATACTTTAAATAGAGTCTGCACTTGGAAGCTTTTTCCCTGCATAAAATGCTAATCGACTATATTTACTAGACCTCGAGCTTTCCAAGTGTGGAAGCAACAAACAAGATTGAGGCCCTTGTGCCTCCACCTTTGATTAGCCTGAATATCTTTAAGCTCTTCAGAAACCTATAATTACACTACAGCGCCCTGTGTATTCAAACCGAGTGCCCGTGTGGAGCGTGCTCAGGCGCAGTGTGACAGTTGGATTGGTCGGGGGGGAGTGCAGAGGTCCTGATTGCTCTGGGGAACGCTGTGAGAGCCCTTATATTCACTACAAGAAGCACTGCTGAAGAACCCAGCCACACAAACGAGGGCACCCTCGAGCAGCGCAGCATGGGCGCCGCACAGAGCTCACTTGCGCTTGGAGTGTTTTCATTTCCCCCACACTTACTCACTCTCAGAGATCACGGTTTCTAATTACTGATTAACGTCCGCTGCGGTTGCCCTAATGAGGCCTTCATTCAGCGCCTCGTTAGAAGCTCACAGGTTTCTCCACACCCTTAACCCTGTGATGTCAGAGCGGCTTTCAGGCCCTCCTTCTTGTTTGAATGCTTTCCACTGTTGTTGAGACCTTCATAGCACTCAACAGAGGCCGTTTCCCCGTGCCGCGTGGGAGCAGATGGAGCTCCTGGTGGGGCTTTGCACTGCTGTAGACGCCTTCTCTAGTGAGCCGTGCAGCACCTCCATTCTCTCTCTCCTCTGTCTTCCCGCCTGCATGTCTGTGGGCTTCACTCATGCAGAACAGTAATGGCGTATTGAGCCGGTGGCGCTCCAGAAGCCATTAGTGCTAGAGGGATGAGGCTTTGCACGCGCTGATCACACAAAGGCCCATTGTGGAGGCCATGTCAGAGGGTGGAGCAGAGCAGCTATCGCCTTGCCAAGCGCTACCCAAGACAATCAAACCCACAATCCTCTGGTATGCCAACCAGCAAGAATGAAAGGAGGGTACAGGTAAGAGGAGGGACCGGGCAATGTGGGTGAGAAGGGTGATTGAGGGGGACTGGGTGGGCTGTGATCAATTTTGTATCATATATCTGCACGAGCCAGTCAGGCTCACAAAGCTTCCAAGCTAATTACTGAGGTGATTTGGATTCCACACGACCGGCTCCAGAGCTGGGAACAATAAAGCCAACAATCAGAGAGAGAGAGAGCACGCAGCCATGTTGTCTGCAATTTATAAAGCCACAGCTCGCGAGTAATTAATATCAGCTGGATGTTGTCTTCATAACGACGAGAATTAACGCCTCTGGATTCTAATGGTCCAATTAGTGCATAACATTTAAAGTACATTTTTGGCAATCGTCTCCATTCAGATCCATTATGGTTATTGAATAGAGGATGTTTGGTTCAATTCGTATTGAGGCTTTTGTGAGACACAAGGGTGAGCTGTTGAACTGTACATATTGCCTCATTAATTGCAAAGAGACAGAGAGGGGGGGTGAGAGAGTTTGTGTGGTGGTCCTCTTGGATGTTGATATGTAATCTCATTGCATTTGTCAGCAGCTGACCACTCTGTGTGTGTAACTTCTACAAAATAAGACTGTTTAATGACCCATTTTGTTTCCATGTACATGCTCTGATATATGCGACCACAACAGAAATGGAAATTTAATGTGTGTGTGTGTGTGTCCCTTTCTTTGTATTGGTCCTCATATTATAAGAATAATAATATTACCCTCACATCAGTTGTTCAGGGGACAAACTTACTGAACACGAGTGTAACAAAGCCAACGCTCTCTGGGGGAGCAGGCAGACATGAGCAGTAGAATCATTAGCATAGCTCGTCCCCAGTGCCGGCCTGCAGTGCAGCAGTGAGTTCAGCACCTGATTGGGACTGATTGAGCTGTTTGCTTTTAAAAACTCAGAAGGCACTCCTTTCTTCCCCCTCTGACAGCGTAGTAATCAATGCATTAACGAGATGACAGTTTAAGCACTGCCTTTGCTCATTAAATAAGTGGCCTGTTGTGTGGTTTAGATTGTTTTCCCTCATGCTTCATATTCATTTTAATAAAGATATAATAATTTGTTCTGACATCAGAGGATGTGCTCTTTAATTTGGGTGAGATGGGACCCTCAACTATGAGAACTGCTACCCTGTAAAATTCTTGTGCTAACCTTTAATTTTACAATGAAATGCAGACTTTTTTTTGATATTCTGCAAACAGTTTTCTACCTTTTTGGTTTCCTGAGCGTGTTTGTTGTTATTGTGTCTCCAGATGACAGTAATTAGTAAGTACACCGATATCATAAGGTACAATTCCACCACAGGAACTTTCCCCAAGGACTAGGAACCTTCAGAGGCACCAAAGTTTAGATCAGATTAGTTTGCAGGGAAACTATTTTTATCCCCCAAAGATGTTCCTGCTTATTGGAATGTACTTTCTGAAAGCCTGGGAGCTTTGGGAAAGGCAGCTTCCAGCGTGGAACATTTGTGATTGGTGGAAGTACTCTGCCAGTCCCTGCAGTTTGGGCAAAAGCTCGCAGAAAGCTCACCCACCCTCTCCCCGACCGGTCACAGCATGTGGCTGCTCTGCAGAAGGTTTCTTCCTGTTAAAAAGGAGTTCTTCCTCCCCGCTGTCACTAGCCGTCTGCTCATAGCTGATCATCTGATTGTTGGTGTTCTCGTGCTAATGTTGTTATAGCTTTAACTTAGAATGAAAACGCCTCATAATATATGATTAAACTGAATACAAGTGCATTAAAAATGAGGTATTCTACACAAATTGTTGGATGTTTCATGTAAACGGAACATTCAGACTCATCCCTTAGCTGTGGTCGAGGCGCATCAGAGAAATAAAATAGCATCTTCTGATTGTTTCAGAGCACACGTGCAGAAGGGCTACATGTGAATGCAACTGAAGCGCCTCGTCCCGTTTGCTGTGGCCGCTCTGCTCTGTGTGCTGCAGCTCGGCTCCGTGCAGACCTGCAGCTCTGACCCAGATAGGGAGCAGAGGAGCGACGTCTAATGTAAGCGTGGAGTGCTCAGTCAGAAAACCGTGTGCTTTCTGCATTAAACATGCTCACATGTTTTTATAGGTGCACAACTGACTTAAAGGGTTGCTCGGTGGGTGCGTCAGATGGGTTACACAATCACCGCCAGCAGCACCGTCGATATAAATGCACAATTAAAAAAACGTTCATGCCTTTCTGCTTTATTAGGTACACTTCCCACTGAATTAAAAACAAGAATGAATCTGTTCACGTTCCTCTTAAATAAAATGAGTTTTCTTGTTTCTGAAGAAGTTTTGCAGTGTGTTTATTGTGCATGATCACATCCTGATGATTATGATCTAATATAAGCACCACAATAATATAGAAGCAGCAACAGAGTAATTCAACTAATTTTCACAGGTCTTTAGAAGGCCGTGGAAATGTTTCAGTTCCTTGGAAAAAGTTCCTGGGACTCAAAGTGCCGGGCACTGTGGCTGACCCACGTTATAATAACTCCTTCAAGGTACTCACCCCAAACATTTGCCTTAGGTCGGGGTCCCGGAAGCGGAAGGGAATGTTGGAGACATGTAACCTTTTGGGCTGCTGCTTCTCTGAAGAGTCTGAGTGCTGGAGCTGGAGCTGCTGAGAGCCCTCTGTTTGCGTCACATCATCTGTCTGCCAGAGGGAAACAAACAGAGGAAAGACACAAGCTGCTCATTAGCTGCTACAGTATACTGTACCTCCTGGTCATGAAGTATGGGGAGGGGTGGGCGCTGAAATAGGAGGGTGGCAGGGTGCAGGGTGGGGTGGGAGGCCTGGCTGACTGACTTCCTCAGCATCTGCTATTTTTCAATCTGGCGAGAAAGCCAAAGCGATAAACAGCCTATGACTTATAGTGTCAAACCTGAGGTTGTGCATTACAAATCCACTTATTAATCTCTTGCACTTAGCTCTTGAGCAACAGGGAAGATTGAAGGTGCTGACAAAAAGGCGTGGATATAGATCCCACGGAGCCCTGACATGTCTAGACTAAAGACACATTATTGGTGACGTTTGCACACAGCCATCAGAGTGCGAGGCCCAAAGCCCTCAGCGTTGTTGTTTCCATCATTATGCGAATGCTGTGCTGACATTTCTATATAAATGACGTGTCTGATGTCAGTGACAAATTCCACTTGTTTCTCTCTGTGACACCAGTGATGAATTTCACTGCGCGTGCTGGTGGCTTGTCTGTTTAGATGGACCTCGTTTTTGAGGCAGTTTTATTTTCTGTGGACAAAACCTCATTGGTCAACTGCACAGCTTATCCTCTCTCTTATGCACTACTTTGACATCAGTCTGTCTTCATTTCTGGCCCAACAGGCTGCTGGGAAGTGTTTTGTAACAGTGTGCTTTATGCAGATTGTGGTTCCTGACCTGCTGTCTGCGGCTAAAGTTTAAGCCACTAAATATTTGTGATTAAACAGGTAGATGGGAAAATTAGACCTTATTAAAACCACATCAGTATATGAGCATTAAGTATGGAGCTAGAGCCAAGAGCGTAGACTGTATATAAAAGATGGACATAGCCACTGTGACAAGAAGGACTTGTCAGTTTTGAAACATTTGGTTGGAAATCTTTTCAAGCCTCTTAACATCCACTGGGATGCGTTTAGGGTTACAGGCAGAGTTAAACCAACATATCCCCTCTACGTGTCATTTTCAACTATTGACTCATTTAAATAGATTCAACTCATTGTCATTGTGCACACAAGGCACACAACCAAATGAGCGTTCCAGATCACTCATCCAGACACGAGCATCTGCGGTCATGCAGCCAGAGACCGGCGCTACCGTTAGGCAATGTGGTTAAAGTGCCTTGCCCAAGGACCTGCAACCCTCCGGCTGCAAGGCAAGCACCTACCCACTGCGCCACTGCCACACAATTACCGTAAGGCCAAAGGTCGTGCATGATATCTAATTTGAGAGGTCTTGAAGTTTGTGAAAACATGCTTGTTTAGCATGAAGCTTAAACACAACCCAACCCTAAAAAGGTTGCTGTCAAACGTGAGGATGCTAAGAGGCTAAACCGCCCCCCCACGACGTCTCATGTAGCCCCTTGGGAAAATAAATTGCCCACCTCGGCCTTAAAGCGTACTCTTTTTATCTTTACTTTACTCTACAGTGAACCCTGATTTACGCACTAAACATCAGGGTGTATAAAATGATACCAACAATTCATTAGGGAAAGTTTATTGAGATCATAAATCAACAGTAACGCCGTTGTTCTCATTAATTTTTGTGCAGTCTGACTTCCTTTTGTCAAAAAAGACGAGCCGCCTCCTGCTGGCCACTAGACAGAATGCGGATGAGCTCAGCATGAACGCCAAAGGAAAGGGAAAGTGGCTCATTTGCTGTATACATTTCTCTATGAACAGTTCTGATGCCCACTAATTAAAATGTATCTAGTTTGTGTAATCTGCAGACATAAAAGCTGAAAGAAAAAACAAACAACTTGCAGTTGTGGCTGTATTTTTGAGCAGGAAGTCACAGTAACAGAGTGGTGCAGTGACTTGCTGGGATTGTGACAGTGAAGTTTCCAGGTGTGACGTCACTGCACCTGAAAATCTATACGAAACGATCTGCAGCTCACACTGAAGCCGAGGATGCTGCACACTGACTGGATGGATGATAAAAACTGCACCACAAAGCACAAACTGGCGTTTAACGTATACGGTTATGTCATTAAAAGAAAACAACAACAGTAACAATCAAACAGAAAAACTTTCCTATCAAGTAATTAAGACTGGACACAACCTAAACTCCAATTACCTCGTTCTCCTTTTAGTGTAAGCGATGTGCGTTAATTTGCCGAAACACAGGTGGGTTGAGGGGCATCAGTGCATGCAGTGATGCCATATAAAACATGCTGTAATAAAGGCCTATCCATGCACACAGTTCATCAGTGAGCTTCACAGCTGCTGGTATTTGTATGCTTGAACTGCTGCCCTTCACTGGAATTTGAAATTAAGTTCTACAAAGGTGTCAAACAGCACTGCACATTGATATTTGCCTCCTAGAGGGGGAAAGTAATTGCTCCCATGACCACAAGAGGTCACTCATCAGGAAAAGATAAATGTGATTTCTGTTAGGGACGGTCTCCGTCTCTCTAAAGCGAGCACATTTAGAAAAAACAAAACAACAACAAAGACTAAAATGAGCACTGATTTCGAGCCAGGGCCTCTGGAAAGGGACTAAATAAAGAAGCAGGGCGAGAGGAGGGGGGGGGGGTGAGCAATGAGAGAGTGGAAGTGGCAGATATTGAGAACAAAAGCTGTTTGAATGTGATATGTAAACTGCCAGGTCTCCTGGGAAGTGCTCTCTGAGCATGACACACACACTATACACTGACTGGGAAGTCGCGTACACGGATGCAATCTTGTACTGATACAGACGTGAAAAGAGAGTCGGCTGTAGCCGGAGTACAAGCGGCTCAAATGACACATCCACCCTCACGCCGCTCTCAGGCTGTCAGATGGCTGCAGGCCTCTCGTGGTGATACATTTCCCACCATTTAGGAAATGGGGTAGGGATTTATTCATTATAATTCATCATCACAGTATTATCATTATCATCATGATCGTAATGATGATCGCCTTTATTATTCTCATTATCATAATCACAATCTCCACTGTAATGGCCGTCATTTATTTGGTTTTTATGGCCCATTCCGAGATGGTGACATACATTGTTAGCAGTGACAGTTGTTTGATTCAAGGTCCCACTTTGTCTCCCCTGCAGCCGGGCAGGTAAGGCGCGCTGGTGGTGGCAGCGTCCTAAGTCCCGCCTGGTCCTGACGGGGTTCGGACCAGAGGTTAACAAGTGATAAAGGACACAAGAGCCGGAAAATGCACTCAGCTGGCCGGCCGGCCGGCTAGTAAGGAGTGGATTTGTGACAGAGAGAGACGGGTGGACGGGTCTTAACTCTGCTGTGTCCTCGCGCGCTGGAGGTTAATAGCCTGAGTAGCCATGTTGGGCCCTGGGGGTGACACATTGCAGACAGATGCCGGGACCGTGGAGGGTGACAAGGTACCAGAGCCCCGCGGGTCAATCTGTTTCATCGGTCACACATGACACTATCGACCTTTAGCGTATGTTGCCAGACTACTGAGCACCGCTGTCCTCCAGCTCTTGTGTCTGGCTTTTTATCACGGCAGGCGCAGTCGCGTGTTTGCAGACATCCAGATTAACTTTCACTCGACGCTCAGACAGGCCAGCAACACACTGACACTGGGGGCAAATACACATATGGAGAACACAAATGCCGAACGCTGACTCCCAAACACCCCAGACTGCATCCTACTAACTCAATAACTCTGAGTGTCACTGAGATCCGGGATGGCTGCCTCTGCACGCTGCTCCCGAGGCTCCGACCTGCCTGCCTGGTTGTGAGATGGTGGTGTAGCAGTGGAAAATAATTACCTGCATATTACCATAGGAGGCCACCTTCAGTGGCACTTTACTGTCCCGACAGCTGCTGTCACGGGGAGGAGGCGGCGGGATGCAAAACATGCCGTCACCGCCGAAGCCAGCAAACCTAAGAGTGAGAGAGCTGTCAACTCCAGCAACTCTCCGGCTTCCTGTTCAGTCATTTCTCTAAAAGACTCCCTTGCTGTTATTTGCAAATCGCCTGCAAAGTGCTCTGCTCAGCACTTTCCCCCTCCTCGCAGAGTGGCATTACAAGAGCATAATTGAAACTATCTGATTGGAATGCTGCCAAGCAGGTAGATTACATCCGATTAAATAGGAGCTGGGGTGGGGGGTTCTGAGTCTTCACTCTCAAGAATTAGAATGCCGGCGCTTTAATTCACTATTTTGCTCTTCCGGTCCTTCACTGTTTGTTTTCCTTTTCTAAAGAAGCTGCAAAAAGAACCTTTCCATCACCTGAGAGAGCAGGCAGTCAGATTCATATAAACGAGGAGTCATTTGGAGCGTGCTGGCAACACTAAGACCACTTCATTGTGTTGTGATCGGCAGTTTCAGCACCAATGAAACCTCCTCTCTGAAGCAGCTCTGCAGAATCAGAAGCTAACAGCACACGAGTCCACTTCAGCTCGCGGACGCATCAGGCGAAATGTTAGATTTAGGGTTAGAGTTACTAACCAAGGAGGCCAAGGAAAATATTGATGGCACAAATGTAACGCTCTCATGGCAGCCAGTGTGAAAACCAGCGACTTTATTTGGAAGATGGACGCTGCCAGCATGATGTCACCCACCAAGTTATGGATTCTGCATCCTGAAGGTTAGTGTTCTGGCCGCTTTCGTGTAGCTTTTTTGGAGCCAGGAGCCACACATTTAGAGCAGGGGGCGAGGTGCCAAGTTATCAGCTAAGGCTAGCAAGCTATGGTGAGCTGCTCCCTTAACTGTACAGGTGCATGGCACAGAGACGGAGATCTGCTATCACTGTGGTAAGTAACAGACTAAAAAGAGATACTAAAACACTGGAGTCTCCGAAACTGGAGCACAGACTTCTTGGACCATCTGGTCTTACATTAACCACACAACAGGCCACATTATTTGTCAGATAAGTCCATTAAAAGGCTCCAAATGGCAACTACAACACAGACGCAGTCAAGAGGTCCAGTTCAGTGCCTCCAATTATCTGAGACAAAGCCCATTTTTTGGGCACCGTCTGGAAGGATAAAGCTGAAAACTAGGTGCTGGAACACGTGCTCATCACTCTGTTTCCTTAATAGAAATATTCATAGTCTATAAATTACATCTGTGTCCTCTGAAAGGCTAATTCTGCACACGATCTAACAAAGTTTCCACATTTATCACCAATGGTTAATCAAGGTGTCTTAACCATCAACCACCAATCTGCAGCAACAGCAGCTTTGCATTAAAAATGACAATTGGCCGACTGACACTTAATAACAGCGTTATAAGAGCGATATTCACGAGGTCTTCGTGTTCATAACAGGTCAGTTTTGGGCACACCCGTAAGGTTTGGGCACACCCTTACAAAACTAACTCAGTTGTTGTGACTTAACATCTGTTCCGTGCAGCTCCATTACTGTGTGAAAACCTTTGAAAAAGACGGCGGTGAACCCCCACTGCTGGACTGGCTGACGTGCATCCTCATTATAGAGAACACACGATGCACACTGGAAACTCTTGCTGCTGTAAAGACTCACTAGAGAACCAAACGTGCATTAATGCACAGCTGAAAATAGTCCCCAACAAATGCATTGTTCAAAAACTACAGCGTCCAGATGTTAGAGTCTCTCTCAACAAGGGGAAGCAGGCATTTGTGAGTGTGTTTGGGGGACGTCAGAAAGTTGGGAGAGATGAGAGATCATATTGTCAGTTTTGGCCTTTTCACTCATTTGCTGACAACAAGAGAATAACAGCATCTGAACCCTTTAAATGATCCAGGAGAGTCTTTAGTTTAGGGAACACTGAGGATATCTTTGAAAAGGGAATTTACACGGGGGGGGTAAGCGACTCCTCCCACTTACAGATAACACAGCCATCCCCTTTTAATGGCGGCCTACGTGCTGCCGTCAGCAGTGTCTCTGAAAGCTACACCCTGGTGGTGTCTCGATCCCTTAAACACAGCTTGTGAGAGACGAGTGTGTGTCTGTGTGTGCGCGAGCTCGCGTGCGCGGCCATATAAATGTTTGCATGTGCTCGCCCATGTTTTCCGCATGCCCTTGTGTGTTTGTGCGCGTGTCTATGTTATCACAGTCCCCCAGAATACCCTTTGGAAAGTCTTCGTGCCGCTGACACGGGCTGTGAAAAATCTGGAATTGAGTGCTGCCCTAACACCACTGCCTTAATTTGTTATCTGAAAAGAGAATGATTACTCATGAAATTCAACCAAACCTCAGACTATTTGAACTGAGCCAGATAACGAGCTCAGTTTTTTTTTTCTCGAGCAGAGCTCCCTGGCAGCCCTCTGCTACCCTCATCTCTAAGGATTTGGAGAAAAGTTGGGGGCTGCCTCTCTTCCTCAAGTCGCCTGCTTTCAAGTCAGCTTGTTTGAACATGGCACAGAGCGAGGTCCCAGAGGTCTGACTCTGGACAACACCACCTTCCCAGTATGGATGGTGGACTGGAGACAGAAACAGAGAGTCCCTGCGCCTCATTAAAACATACACACTCCCCGTTCTCTGCAGGGAATTCACACAGAATCCATACGTTTCACTGAATTTTCACTCTCTTGACTCTTTTTAAGTCTTTAAGTCGAGAAGATGTGCAGAGTAAAGCATTGTCGTGGGGTTGAGGCGCTGAGCACAGCAGAGTCGAGTCGAGGGAGGAGGAATGTGGGGGGAGATTCGCAGCGAGTAGCTGATCTGCTCCTTCAATCTGTGTTTCTGCAGGGTGCCCTAATCAAAGGCACCCGGGCCCGTCTGTGACACCCACAGCAAACAGGCTGGGTCTGTCATTAAAGCTGGGGAACGCAGCGGTGGGCGACACTACCCCAGTGGCCCCGGGGATTAGACTCTCTGTTTACACCCCACTAATCTCGTTCCTCTGTCCTCCGTGAGAAAAGATGGGTGGAAGTGAGGAGTGCACGGATGCAGAGAATGAAGATGGAGGAAGGCAGGGAGAGCCGAGAAGGGGAGAACATGAAGGAAAGCAGGGCCAACTCTCATCTCTCCATGGCCACCATCTCTGGGCTTTCTTCACAGCGGGCGAACAGATGAAATGAAATCAAATGCGAAATGGAGAGAGAGGGGAGACGGCGAGAGATAGCGAACGGAGGAGTGGCTAAACCTCCTGCCAAGTCTCTCCTCACTTTAAATTCTCCTGTCTCAGCCATTACTGTAAGTGCAGCACATAACCATGGAGCAGTTGGAGTGCGTTACACAAATCTTCAAATCAAACACTGCTACATTACAGGCCGATGATAATAGGCCGCGCAATGCTAGTGCCCTGCTCATGCTAGTGCCCTGCTCATGCTAGTGCCCTGCTCATGCTAGTGCCCTGCTCATGCTAGTGCCCTGCTCATGCTAGTGCCCTGCTCATGCTAGTGCCCTGCTCATGCTAGTGCCCTGCTCATGCTAGTGCCCTGCTCATGCTAGTGCCCTGCTCTTGCTAGTGCCCTGCTCTTGCTAGTGCCCTGCTTATGCTGCATAAGCACCTTTCTGCCCCCAAATATTCACGGCTGGGCTGTAATTGTGAGGGCGGGAAAACTGAGTTATTAAAGGTGCTTTTTATGAGTGACCTCGATCCCTCTCAGGAGGGCTGTGGCCTCGCAGTGACCTCTAGCAGCAGGCGTTTTCATACTAAAGGAGAAAAGAAGGTATGAAGGTCTTACTCTTTTTCATCTCTGCCAGCATTATCCATCTTTCTAGACGCCCGTCTTAAGTTTGAAGCTAAGTCGTTCTCCCTTTTATCTGCATCTGCCTCGTGTGAAGGTAAATCTCAGGTCAAGGCATTTTCTGTAAGCGTACAAGAATGAAGCCGATACTGTATCATTTAGAGTTTTCCTCACAATCCATTGCCAGAGGTTTGTTTGCTCCTCGAGTGCCAGTGCTTTAAAAGGCACGCACTCTCATGATGGAGTGAAAACAGGAGCATCACCGTGTCCTGGCACAGACGATCGTGTCTCACGTTTGAAAGAAAAATCTCAAACGCTCGGGTGTAGTTACAGATAATTAGCTGATTTCACTAAGCAGCTGTTGGTTTTGGCTGCTGGAGAGAAGTGCATCTTTCTCTCTTTTGCTCCTTTAACTGAGAAGAAAAAGATAAGTGGGGGAGGGCGTGTCCTCCTTTCAGAAAGCCTGAATCATTCATGTCTAAAGCATGTCAAATCTCCTTCACGCAAATAAATAAAACAGCTCAGGTTGACATGTTTTTCTGGGAGCCCCCTAATGGTTCCTCAGATATGCACTTTCATTTTAGCGGCGCCTTCGCAGTCACATTCTCCTCCATCGTCAGACACTTGGCCTGAACACCAAGGCGGGCTGCTGCTCACGACTCTCACGGTTAACCCTCAGCTTTTATTAAGAGGGCCCACTCTTTTGTTTGTGATGCAGAAAACATTCAAATCACTGAACGAGGGAAGGAAAAATGACCCAAATAAATATGTGGAGCAAGGGTTGGGCCACAACACCTCTTGCATAACAACTAAAATTTTACATACTATTTATGTAAACATAAGAGAGGGAAAAAAGTTAATTAAGGTTTTTGAGAAATGCAAATATGTTACAATAACAAAAATAGGCCATATTTGCATGCTAAAAGAAGAATATGCAGCATTTTCTGAAGAGTGGCAACAGTGACCCCTGTGGCCAGAGGCGGTAATTACAGGATTGTGGCGCATTCAGGTCATAGACTGTATATAAGAGATGGATGCAGCAGCGAAGCTCTTTTGCTTTTGTTTTTTCTGTTTGTTTTGGGGGAAGAAAATGTGGCCATAATTGGACAAATCAGTGGAGTTATCAGCTAAAGCGAGCAAGCAGCCTGCTTTCAAAACTGCATGAGTAACACAAACACACACACTTTTACTGATAGCTCCAATTAGCAGACTAATAAAATACTGGAAGTTCTCGCACTAAAGCTGAAGCACACACTTCTTGGACAGGCTGCACCACACAACAAGCCCATTAAAAAATACTCCAAATGGCACAAACATGATGAGAAGTTTCTGTTCAGGGAAGGAGGAAAGTATCTATAAAGGCTAAAACCATTTTTGTGCCAGTCTGTGGACATGTTTTTTCTGCTCTAAAGTTGGAAATTTTAACACTGAAGTCTGTGGAGACTTGACTTATATAATATAATATACAATATAAATGCACCTTAGTTTATTATTTATTATCTATTTATTCTATCCTCTTCTATTTCTGTATATATTCTTGTATATTTCTTGTAAAATTTCTGAAACTTTATTTCTATCTTTTTCTCTTTCTATGTGTGAAACTGTAATTTCCCTGACGGAACCCTCCCAAAGGGATTAATAAAGTTTATCTAATCTAATCTAACTTGCTTTTAGAGCACAGGACGCAGTTTCCAGATCAGAAAAATGAACCGCACCCTTCCTGAAGGCCACAGATGACAACTCAACAACAATAACAAGTCACATGCTCATTGCCTAACGAGTTCTGATTAGCCAATGAGCGTGAGGTTTCATAGCAATGAACCAGCCTCTAGTGGCCATTTGAAGAACTGCACCTTTTGGAATTTCACCACTTCATTAAACTCTGCTCACCAGCTGCTCGTGCAACAGATAAAATCACTTTTCTTCGCACAAACCATCTATTTATCGTCAACAGCAGCACACCACTCAGTGTGTTGTGTGTGCTTGTTTGCATAATAATAGCTTACTTTGCACAATTTAAACTTCTAACTACATTGAATCACAATGACAAACAGCAGTGAAGGAAACACAGCTCCCGCACTGAGAAGCACTTCAGCACATTTTATAATAAAGAGGAGAAGCCAGCGTTAGATAGCAGATGCTATCTTTTTTCACTGATATGTCTAGTTAGTGTCTAATTGTTAGCTTAACATCAAGCCTGTGCACTGACACAACACAGAACAGTGTTCCTTTGCTGCTTTTGCCACTGTGTCTGCCTTGCGTGGTAGTTTTTTGCTTGGATTTGTGGGCTGCAGCATCAAGCTGTATTCACTGAGCCCATGCAGCAATTTGCTCCTCGGTATCAGGTCTGTTTATAATGCAGATTGCAGATTACAATATTGAAAATGAAATTGTTTTCAGCCGTGTCCCTTGCGTAGAGAGATCTCTCTTGATGCTCCTAATCTTTTCATCATCTATGGTACATAACAGAATGAAATTGCCAAATTCTTTGCAGTTTTTGTCCTGCGATACAATATCGTCTTCCCCTTCTTTCCTTCTCTCCAGGACGCTTTTTCTATATCCAATCATGTCACTGGCTTGTTGTCAGTCACCTAATTATTTGCGAGATGTTTCACCAGGTGTTTTTCAGGTGTTGCGCACCTTTCCCGATCTTTGAGCAGGCATTTTTCAAAT